>VYZV01025251.1:5454-70920 GCA_013401275.1 Pandion haliaetus
GGTCCGAGTTTTTGGAGCCGGGGGAGCTTCTAGCAGCTTCTTACAGGAGCCACCTCTGCAGCCCCCTCCCCCACTACCAAAGAAAACCGCGCCACACAAACCCATAACAAGGTGTCATTGTCCTCTCCGGAAACACGAGGTCCAAGAACCACAGCAGGAAAGTAGAAAACTGTTTTTTTCCTGGGAAGTGACATGTTTACTATGACTGGCTTATACCTTATCCAGTAATTCTCACAGTGGAATTATCGACACATCACAAATCACATGATACTATATTTGCTTTCTTGATGAAATCTGGGAATAAAGGCCTAGAATGTATCTATCTCAGATGAAATGCTGGTAGACACATATCCCTTGTTTCTTGTTTATTAAGTTCCTTAATTGTTCAGTCCTAGCTACTAGTTTGTGGTTTGTTGAAACTGTTTACTGTCTTATAAAGTACCTAGAAGCTTCTTACATAAATATTAAGTAACAGGGATAATAACGTGGCCCCAAGAGTTACTCTCTGCCACAACAATTTCACAGAAGGGGAACAATTATTATCAATCCACTTAAGATTTCCCTAGAAGAGATCTAAAGCACTATCTTTATCAGATTTTATAACCAAATGTAGGAACTGCTCTGACAATGAAATTAAGTTTGTTTTATAATTATTGACTAGTATTACTGATAGTTTATTATTTGCTTCTTTATTGACAGAGTCCTGGATTTTGCTTGTTTTGTTGTGGTTTTTTTTTTCTTTTGTCCAAAACTGTTGTCAGACTATATTTACAGTTTTGTGAAAGAGTGGAGGACTCAGGCTGCTAAAATTAATTTCCTTGGTCTGCTTTTCCATAAGGCTACATGCAAATAATATGCAGTCTTGCATAAAAAAAAAAAAAAAAAAAAAAAAAANAGGTAATCAAAATCCTTTAGTATTATTCAACAATTATTTTTATGGTATAAAGGCTGCCCCTGTTTTCAGAATTTTGAACAGAAATACTTGTTGAACAGATGTCATCATCTCTGTCTACTAATACACCTATACAACCAGTAAGATTTTGTTCTTTGCTAGGGTTGTAGGTTGAGTTTTTTTTCCCCAGAAGCTAGACCTTATTTTTCTTAGTCTTGGGACCCAAGATTTTAGTGTACTGTCTTCAATTTCTTGTATCAATTCTGTGCTCTTAATAATTTCCTCGTTTTACTGTTTGCTTAATATTTTCCCATTTTATTTCTAATTTCTATCTTCACTTTGATAGAAGTGAACTTTCATCGAATTTGTCCTGTTTCTTGATAACGGGTGTTTTCTTATCTGTGGGCCTTGTTTGAACTCGATAGCAGTTCTTTTTTCTCAAAGATATCTCAAAGCACAGGTGTAAGAAATTCTTGCTTTCTCATTTGGCTTCTCAGGGGAAGTTACGTTAGTTATTATTCTGTTATTTGAACTCTTTAACATCTCTTTGACATATAAGGAAGGTCATTCAGAAGTCTAATGAGAAAGCATATGACATTGTGCTTTCAGTATGCATTCTCACCTTTATTGGAAGGATTTATTTGTATGCAAGTTACTCTGCCTTTGCCAGTTGAGCAAAGGTAAAGCTGTGTAAGCTCTCTAGTGTGGATGCAACTATACCATATAAAAATAACATACACTTGTACAGATCAGGCTTTACCTGTTCAGAAAAGTTTTCACAGTGTAGCTTTCTTCCACTTTGACTATACAGGTACAGCTAAAAAAAAAAGTCAGCTATTTGTTTTAAGCTGAGTCACGTCTGAGCTGTACAGTATAATACTACCCTTTATCAGAATTAGGTGGGAAGATGTTTTATGTTGTCAGGCTTACGCATTGAGGTCTGAATTTTTTCAATGCATACAGCTGGATCTATATCAGGTTTTAGGATGTATAGGCCAAGATTGAATGAAATTCTGGAACAGACTACTAAAGCAAATAATTTATAGCATATTATGACATTTGATTGTTTCTTTACTACCTGAAAATAAAAATAATCAGTGGGATAATACAAAAAAGACATAACAGAGTGAGCATATTAATAGCCCAATGTTACAATAATTTCCACAAAAGAATGTGAATATGGTATACAAGCATATGGCAGAATTTGTGTGACTGTTTTAATAAGTAATGACCTTTTACATGCCTCACTGATACCTGCACAAAACCTGTATGTGTATGGGACTAGTCTAGACAATGCTATTAATGTCTTCAGCTAACGTGAGATGCAGACTGGGGTATGGACAGGAGCTATCTGGTTTACACCCATTCTATAGAAAAGTGAAGAATGCATAGTAGTTTGGAGGAAGTAATGGAGGCTGAAAAGTAAACTATTTCCTCTGAGATTTATTAGATATTCCTTACTTAGAATTCAAAGTTAGTGTAGTTTTGAAATTTAAGTGTTACTGATTGATCATTTCACAACAATGATCAGGAGTGTTTTCTTTTCTCCTACCTACTTAGAAAGTTGCAAACTTTTCTGCCAGATATGGATATTATAGCTTTCCATACCTGTATCATCTCTTAATTGGACTACTGAGAGGACACTCTGTAAAAATATTCCTATTGAGTCTATTCAGAAACTGAAGCTGGAGCTGGGTGTGCTGCTCTCATGACATCTGTAACAGATTAAAATGTTATGTGCCTATATCACTCATCTCTCATTTGTTGGTTTTCTTTCCCTCATTTCAGAAGTTACCACTTCAACACCCTTCCTTTATGTGACATTTTAATCAAGTTGTACCAAAATAAGGAAAAACTAATTATTATTAAATATGTAAAATTATTTGTATTGTCTAGGCAGAATCTTTTTAGAGAGCCATGATAACATGCATATTTGCCAGCAAAGCAGAGAAGGTCAAATTAGGAAGCAGTGAGCCTCCGTGTGTTACCTGGGAAAGATAATCTCTTTGCAGAGCTCTGCTGCAGCCAGAGCAGTTTGCCTGACCAAGCTGGTGTGGCCTGTAGCAACCTTCAGTATTTGGGTTCAGCACGGGCTAAGTCTTTTCCACATGCTGCTTAATATGTCTGTTTTGACTTTAAAGTACTAATTGAGCTCCACCTTTCCTTACCTGAAAGGTTTCCTCACTTTTTCACAAATGAAATGGGAATGAGTTTATCTACCCTTTTTTTTCATTTTAAGAATCTAGGTGAAAAAGTGCTCTGCAGCATTTCATGATTATTTATTTGTTAATACAACACCAGAAAGCATTCTCTGATATGCAGCTTGAACTTTTCCATTCTTACTTTAATCCTATTACTGCTGTTTAAATCCCTGTTTATCACCCTGAGTAATTCTTCTCCTGCCTTGGATATACACTCCCAACATATTCAGAGACTGTTACCACGTTCCCACATTTCAGCAAAGAGTAAGCCACGGTGTATTATACATACATGCCCCATCCCTGGCAGTGTTCAAGGCCAGGTTGGGTGGGGCTTTGAGCAACCTGGTCTAGTGGAAGGTGTCTCTGCCAATGGCGGGGAGGTTGGAACTAGATGATCTTCAAGGTCCCTTCCAACCCAAACCATTCTGTGATTCTATGATATTTCATAACTTTAATTCCATATTCCTCTACCTGCCCTACAGTTTTGTGATAGTTTGTGTTGTCCAAAACATCTTTAGTTTCTGGGTAGGCTTTTGGTAACAAGAAACCTGCACAACAGCATGCATTTCAGCTCTGCTGCTTCTTGAGTGACACAAAACCCAACGGAAGTTAAATAGCTGGTTTTATACTAGGTAAAAAGAGAAGGGTATCCTGTAATGTGTCTCTTTAAAAAGAACCAAAACCAACAGTGCCTTTATAATTTGTGTCTGTAATGTTAATTAAGTTCTATTACAACTATTCATCCAATTCATTGCTGTGATCGGTCCAATAATTGCTACCATTTAATGGCTGTATTATCAAAGTACATAGAAACCCAACTCAGCAACTGAGATCCATTCATGCCAGGCACTAGATGAGCACAAGAAGACAGTCTTTCCAGCAAGTTGCTCACAGTCTAAATAAGCCCAAACAACTGAGACAAGATGGCAAACAAGAAATTCATTAAGAAGAAGACAAGAATTAGGAGGAAACGAGTAAACAGAGTGGTCAGCATGGTGGGTGGTGGTTTCACATATGGAGAGTCCTGGGGCTCTCTAAAGACAGTAGCTTTCTTTTTCTCATTAAGCATATGTTTCAAGTAATTTCCTTTCAAATGCTTGCCTTAAAAAACTTTCATGTTTCATTTTCTACAGTTCTGATCTCTCCAGATGACGTTGTATTAACTCTCTGTCCTAACTGATCTGTGCTTTGTTACTTTTCTCTACCTATTTCTTTGATTTGTATTTGGTTGTCTGTCTGCAGTATTCTCCAATATTTGCAGATAACAAGCTAACATATCAATAATATTTTACACATTATGGAAATTTTAGAATATATTTTAGAAACAGTAGATATATGACAGCATCTCTACTGGAGTACATGTGAATAAAATTTTTTGGGTTTCTTTTTTTTTTTTAAAAAAAGGAAAAAAGCAAAGCAGATAATTGTTGCTTACAAAGGTTGCTTATAGATCACCCTGGGTTCCAGCAGCCTTCCCTTTCAAAAAGTTACACAATGCTACATCCAGTCACTGTGGCCTGAATGTACATCTGCTGCTGGGCAAAGGTATTACCTCAGCTTAGGGCTTCTGTGTTATAAATTGGTGTAGCTCTTTTGTTAAAGAAAACAGAAATAAATCAATGATACACACACAAAAACCAAATAAGGTGTTACTCTGGATTGCTGGGCCTATAGCATCATCTCTACATATTTAGAGTGAAAAAACAATCACAGTTTTTGTGGTTATTCACAAAACAATTTTCAGCTTTACAAATTTTTATGTAAAAGGTATGAAAGCCAACGCCAGATTTTATCACCTACAAGGTCTCTGTCATCAGGAGAGTCCTATTATTTTATATTAAACTTTCCCCAAAAGGGTGAACAGCCTCAGGAATCTGGTCAGGGTTGGTGCTCAGCCAGAACATTACAGAGAAGAGTAAGATCCAGGTTAGTCACTAGTCCTCAAGCACTGTCAATGTTTCAGTAGTACTGGAATAATAGCAGGTGGGATAGTGGTATTTTTAATGGTGGAGCATATAGAAAAGGACCCTTTCATTTGAAAAAGCCTAGTTGTTGTACAAGATGCAAGAATAACAAGTGAGGTGACCAGCTTTGCTGCTTGTGAGATAAAATAAGAGAAATTTTTCTTTTCAGAAATCTGTCACTATCAGTAAATGTATTGAGGGAAATATTTTTATGTTATTCATTAGAATTCTGATTTGGAACATTTTCCTATCACCTCATTAATTTACAAATGATCCTCCTGCTATTTTCCCTCTAAGAATGAAATGGTGGCTATTTTAATATTTACAAAGAAGTTGCTGTAGGATTCTTTTTGGGAACATAATTTGCACTACAGTTTTGTAATATAGAAGAAATTGTATACATTTTTTCCATCATTCTTCTTACTTCTGCACCTTGTACAGCTTCGTGTGTCAGTTGGCTGTGTACATGCTTTAATGGAGCAGGATTTCAGTCTGTTAGATTTTCAGCTGCACAATGAATTCACATATAATTTCAATTGAAAGTTTTGTACATGGGGCTTTTTTGTTGTTTTTTACCCAACTTGCTTTTAGTGTTCCTGTAAATTTGGCTTACAGCAATGTTGATCTTTTCTATAAGTACAATATTTTATTAATCTCTCTATAGGATAGGGTGTATGCTTTGATGAAAACTAGATCAAAGCAATATATTTCTATTAACTAGACATTTCCACTAAAGGTAAGTCAGCATCTGCTCCTAGGAGAATTTCTGGGCATAATTTAGAAAATTTTGAAATGTTGCTCTGGTTGAACTAGAATAAAAATGCATCTTGTGTAAACACAATAGGAATTTTCTCTTGTGTTTCTCAGAATTGCAGTATGGGTTTTGTAGAGTGATAGGTAGAGCTCTCTGCATGGTGTTATAATTGAAACGTTGTATGTTACAAGATTCAGGTTTTGATCTCTTCTTCATAATAGTCACTCTTTAATCTTTTTCTCTCTGTTGCCTCATTTTGCCTTCTCAGTGTATTACGCATGCTGAATACCATTATTGCTTTTGGTTATTAACTAGGGATTGATTTGAAAAAAGTAATTTTGTGCTGGCTTGATGTAGCAGAATAAGCTGTCAAACATCATACCAGGTGACAGTGTGATGTCCTTCTGTGGAGCTGCAGCACAGTATGTGTTACAGCTGGAAGGTTATAGGTAATCAGAGAGGATTACCAGCGGCAGCTTTATTAAATATCTGTGGAGGTCTACTGTGGCTGTGACCAGATAATATGAGCTTCTAGTACGAAAACAGGAAATTATTAATAAACTGGATTGGCTGTTCTGAATGCCCTTGCAAAAGTTTATCTAATTTTATTTTCTAGGGAGATTAATGTCAAGTATTAGATTTATTATTACTTAAGGTGTAGGCCTTTTATGCTTTGAAGTGATTCCCTTTTAATTTGTTATATTTCCCTAGATGTTTGATGATATTAACATTGTTTAAACCAGAATGTTTCTATTCTCATTTTCTGGTAGGTAAATTTTGACAGTTCAGAGTACACTGTTTTATGTTGGGGTTTGGGTGGGGTTTTTTTGTTTTATTGTATAATAAAATACAGTTCAGTAGAGATAGAAGCCATCTTTAATGTTCTTCACATTCTTTCTGTCCAATACTATGTTTTATGTCTTAAAAACTTACTTTTATTTTGTCATTTCCTATAACTTCTATTGTACTTATTTTTTTGCATATTGCAAAGTTATAACTGGTTTAATCCAACACTTTCAGCCAAAATTAATATTTCTTAAAGCAGAAATTGCAGATTTACTTGTGATAAATTACTGAAACAGTTTTGCATTAAACTGTAAATTAAACTTAAGAGCATGAAGAAATCATATCGTCAATTTAGATACACCTTTATCTCTTCAGAAAGATTAAAAATGTAACACCTTAGGTTTAGCACTGTGAAGTTTGACAAGCATTGAAACAAAAAAGGAAGTGTAAATTTTACTAATCAAAACATCTGTACTATGCAGCCATTTACATTTTCCTATCAAGACATGAGAGAAATGTTAATTTTAGACGACTCTTTTTATGACCTATAATTACTGTCATTAAGAAAGCTCTGGAGACTTACAGGGAGCTTTGACTGAAATACAGTTTGACATGTTCTATAATTAATGCTGAATTAACGTGCTACAGTATGTGCCTCAGAAGAAAAAGGTTTCTTTTTACTCAGAGAAAAGTCAAAGAAATTGTCTTACAGTAATGCCTGCTAACATCACTATATTTAACGTTATGTCACTGGTTCCTATGCAAACCCCATTTTTCAGTATGTGGCTATTAAATTATCTTTGGATTCAGGCACTAACTGTATATAGTTTCAACCTATAGGACTTTTTTGTATTCCCTTTTTTTTTTTTTTTTTTTTTTTGTCCTTTTTTTTTTTTTTTTTTTTACTATTCATATGCATATTTCATTAAATTTTGATTTGCCAACATTAAAATTTCTTGTCTGTCTAAAGTACGTCTATGTTCTTTACAGGTCTGTGTTACCCTTTTGAACTTGCTCTAAACAAAAGTGATATCCCTTGCACTAAATAAATGTAGTTTTCATTCATAGTCACATTGTGAGCCTGAGAGTCTATATGAATTGAAAAAAAATCATGTTAGGTATTTGTCTTAGAGTATAAACTTATTTAATATATTATTATTGAAGTATCCCTTTTAACATTATCTGCTTTACTTCACGCCTTCTGGAAACACTGTGGACACTGCCATAATTTGAGAACTATTCTGATTTTATGAAAAAATCCATATAATTAACAAAACAAACTTTAATGGCCTGATTTACAGATAAATCATAACAGGTATTACTCATTAGCAAGTATAAAAGTTTTTTTAAAATACTGGGAGGTGAATCTATAGGACTATTAACAAAATCATGAACAGACAGAAATATATAAAGAACAGGTATCTTCAGACCCAAACTCCTACCTTGGATTATAGTCCAAAAACATCAAGATTTTTATATTTTATATGTTTTCTCCTAAATAACACAAATGAGGTAACATTCTTAATACTAACTGTTATGGGTTTGTGTGGCGCGGTTTTCCCTTGGTGGCAGGGGAGGGGGGCTACAGAGGCGGCCCCTTTAAGAAGTTGCTGGAAGAATTCGCTGCCCCAAAATGTCGGACCCGCGCGCCAAAATGTCGGACCCGCCTCTAGGCGGGGAGTGATGGTGGTAGCGCCTCTGGGAAACATATTTAAGAAGGGGAACCGGTAGTGGGGGGGGGAAACCTGAGAGGAACATCGCTGCCGACACTGGAATCATGGAAGTGGAGGGGGAGGAGGAGGAGCCTGAGGAGGCTGATGGCCCTGCAGCCCAGGGGGGTGAACGGTGGAGCGGAAGCTCCCGAAGGTGGCCGTAACCCCATGGTAAAAACCGCGCTGAAGCAGTGTGAGACGGGAGAGCAGCCCGCGGAAAGGACCCGCGCCAGGGAAGTTTGTGAGGAACTGCAGCCCGCGGAAAGGAACCACGTTGGAGCAGGGAACGAGAGAGGAATCTTCCCCCTGAGGAAAGAAGCGGCAACGACGATGTGTGGCGAGCTGACTCAACCCCCCTCCCCGATTCCCCTGCGCCGCCGGGGGGAGGAGGTAGACAGCATTGGTAGTGAACTGAGCCGGGAAGGCGGGAGGGGTGGGGGGAGGTTGTTCTGATGTTTGGTTTCCCTTCCTAATACCCTTGTGTTCTGTTTCTGTTTTGATTTGTAGTAAATTAAATTGATTTTGTTTCTTCTCCAAGTTGAGCCTGTCTTTTGCCCGTGACCATAAGTGGGGAGTGATCCCTCCCAGTCCTTGTCTCGACCCACAAGCCTGCCTTTTGTTTGGGTTTTTTTTTTTCTCCTCATCCCAACGTAGCCAGGCGAGGGGGTGGGGGGTGAGTGAGCGGCTTCGTGGTGCTTTGTTACCGACTGAGCTGACCTGAAACCACGACACTAACAAAACTTAATCTGCCTATCTTTAAGTGCTAAGAAATTGTCTTTCAGAGAGAAAATTTATTTGCCTTTTAAGTTATATGTTGGCCAATTTTACACTGCGACATTAAGTTCCACTACTTATAATTTACAGGAGAATGTCCTCACATCACTGTAAATAAGTGGACCCTTCTTTTCAAAATACTAATATTGTAAATAATTCCAATGAAATTCATTAGGGCAAACATTATTTATACACTTCTTTTATGTTGCCTTTAATTTTTTTTTTTACAAAATTAAGAAAACCTCATGTTTTACATTTCATATCAACATTTTTCATGGTTTCGGTCATTCTGTTTATCATATTTAGTCTTTTTTTTTTACTTGTAATGTGTGTATTTAAAAGATGGAATGAGCAAGATTCATCCTACATAAGATATATAAATTGGTTATAACAATGATAGTGTAGCTTTTTTAATATTCATTTATACATTTTTTTAAACAAAATTTAACTTTTTAAAATAAATTCTAAAGTGGTATAAATCAGTGTAGGACTGCTGAAGATAGCTGAGCTTTACTGATTAATACCCATTGAAGAGGTGATCATTTATATGATGACTTGAATATAAGTTCATGCTAAAAAAATATAATTTATGCATTGTGCAGAATAAAGTCAATTACTCTGTTTCAAAGGTTATAATTTATTTAGAACTTCAGAATTAAAAACAAGTCAAAAACATTTGCTTACAATGAATTTTAGCAGTCCATTTTATCATTCACCTGCCTAGATTTGTTGGAGTCTTGCCAGATCTTAACTCACACACAGGTGTCATCTCACAGCTCCTTTTTTCCTTTGTGTGAATACATATATTAGATAACATTTCTATTGTAAATTCTTGGCTATCCCACTACAGATTTCTTTCTTGTTGAAAATTAAAGATATTTTCCAACTTTTATTGCCCACTTCTTAGATAGTATCAGATCTGTAAATACTTCCTCTCACCTGTAACCATTAGTTTTCTTGATAACTTTTGGTGAGGAGTTTATCAGAGCTATTTTGGAAGCTCAAGTAACTGTTGTCAAATAGATTCTCTATTTAATATAAGTTTACTTTTAATAAAGTCTACTAATCAGTTGGTTAGGAACAATTTCCTTGTGTGTTCTTAACATATCATACCCATCTAGGTGTTTATAACTCTAATTATTTTTTTCAACTAATTTGAAAGTAAATGTAAAGACTCACTGGTCAGCAATTCTCAGGATTATTCCTAAAGTCTTTTTGAAGCATTCCAATTCTTTTAGCAGATTGAGATGGTAACTATTCTAATGAAGCAGAAGAAAAAAAAAGTGTTAAACAAATATTTCTTCTGTATTTGGAAAGAACTATGTTATGGCTCATAACATGAGGATGATGAGTTGTTCTCTGCTCCATCTGGAGAGATGTCTCCAAACTGGAGAGTTTGTTAAACAACACCTACTAGAGACAAAACTTTAAATCAGCTGGCCAGAGTAATTTGCATCAAAGGGTAGTAAAAGAGCTAGCAGACCTCTCAGAGTTATTGATGTCTACTTTTTTCAAGCCCTGGAATACTGATAAAAAGATCTATGAACATAGAACAGTATTTACTTTGCTCCAATATTCAAAATTGGCAACCAGATTGACTTAGCTGGTTCAGCATTAGCCTCCGAACTTTGGAAAAAATCTTGGTAACATTTATACAATGGAACTATAAGTAACACTAATTAATGTGCTTTTAAGAAAAACATCTTTTTGGTCAAATAAACTCATTAGAATTTTGATTTCCAAGGAAAGTGTGTAGATTTAATATTTTAAATCTTCGAGCAACATTTCACCTGGTAAAACATAATATTCTGACTAAAAAATGAGCATTAAGAACATACACAAATGGGTATAAAGGGTAGATCTAAAAATTCCTTTTGGTTGACTACCAGTGGCTCTAACAGAGATTTGTAAGGATACAAAATTGGCTAGTTGCCTTATCAATGATTTGAAAGTAAATATAAAGTCACTGTAAATAAAATAAATCTGTATTGTAAGAAGTGGTATCTGCTATATCTAAAGAACAGGGGACTGAGTCCTGAAAAGCAGTGATTTGGAGAATAATGTAGTGGTTATATGGGCAACTAACTCGGTGTCCACACCTAATGCAACATAGTGACAAAGTGACAGATTTCTTTTGGAGTACATTACATTTTGGACTAATAAGTAAAGGAATCGTGGAAAAGGAGGCAGTGATTTTGTTGTCATATAAGATATTGGTGGGATTGATAGAAAAATTGGAAAGTGTTTGGGAATGAGGTAGAAAATAATTCAAAGACTGCAGAAAGCATCTTACAGTGGTAGATAACTATAATTCAATCTGCTTTCTTTATCAAAAAGTAGATTGTGAGGTAATTTATGCACAAATACACTCACTAGAAGGAAATACCAGCAAGCAGAAGTTTCTTTAATCTGTTTGAAAAAGCCATAAAACCCTTGACATTGAAGATACGTTTAAGGTAAGAGAGGCCTATTTTTTAAAAAGTAAGCATGACTCTTGCTACAAAAGGGTATCATTATTATTTTTATTTTAACTTTGAATATGGGACATCAAGGATCACTACGGCAAACTATGGAAAAAAATGGATGTGGTAAGCATATTGTTGTCAGCAGTGTCTATTAGTCAAGTTCCTAATTAGTTATGTGATGTATGGGAAAATTATCATAGAATCACAGAATGGTTTGGGTTGGAAGGGATCTTTAAAGATCACCTAGTTCCAACCCCATTCCATTGGCAGAGACACCTTCCACTAGACCAGGTTGCTCAAAGCCCCATCCAACCTGGTCTTGAACACTTCCAGGGATGGGCCAGCCACAACCTCTCTGGGTAACCTGTTCCAGTGCCCCACCACCCTCACAGTGAAGAACTTCTTCCTTACATCTAATCTAAAACTACCCTCTTTCAGTTTAAAGCCATTATCCCTTGTAAAGCCACTACCTGTCCTTGTAAAAAGTCCCTCTGGCTTTCTTGTAGGCTCCTTTTAGGTATTGGAAGGCTGCCATAAGGTCTTCCTGGAGCCTTCTCTTCTCCACACTGAACAACCCCAACTCTCTCAGCCTGTCTTCATAGGGGAGGTGCTCCAGCGCTTTGATCATCTTTGTGGCCCTCCTCTGGACTCGTTCCAACAAGTCCATGTACTTCTTGTGTTGGGGGCCCCAGAACTGAATGCAGTACTCCGGGAGGGCTCTCACGAGAGTGGAGTAGAGGGGGAGAATCACCTCCCTCAACCTGCTGGTCACGCTTCTTTTGATGCAGCCCAGGATACGGTTGGCTTTCTGGGCTGCAAACGCACATTGCCTGGTTTTGTTGAGCTTCTTGTCAACCAACACCCCCAAGTCTTTCTCCTCAGGGCCGCTCTCAATCCACTCATCACCCAGCCTGTATTTGTGCTTGGAATTGCCCCAACCCTGCACTTGCCTTGCACTTGGCCTTGTTGAACTTCATGAGGTTCTCACAGGCCTACCTCTCAAGCCTTTCAATGTCCCTCTGGATGGTATCCCTTTCCTACGGCGTGTTGATCACACCACGCAGCTTGGTGTCGTTGGCAGACTTGCTGAGGGCACACTCAATCCCACTGTCCATGTCGCCGACAGAGATGTTAAATGGCACCGGTCCCAATACGGACCTCCAAGGAATACCACTTGTCTCCACTTGGACATTGAGTTTTTGACTGCAACTCCTTTGAGTGCTACCATCAAGCCAATTCCTTATCTACCGAGTGGTCCATCCGTCAAATCCATGTCTCCAATTTAGAGACAAGGGTGTCGTGTGAGACAGTGTCAAATGCTTCGCACAATTCCAGGTAGATGATGTCAGTTGCTCTTCCCTCATCCACCAACACTGTAACCCCATTGTAAAAGGCCACCAAATTTGTCAGGCAAGATTTGCCCTTACTGAAGCCATATATATTTTTTTTTTAATAAATAACAGATGGATGAACGGAAGTATGCCATCAAGTAAACTACCAATTTTCCTGCCCTTTTAAACTTACACAATTATTGTTAATAATTCCCCCTGGTTTAGATAACAAAGTAGCTGACACAAAAGAGATAAAGGGTTGATTGTGGTTAGAAGAAAGATGATGAAAATACAAGTTTTCATGCTAGTCAACTTCATTCAGATTATGTAGTATGACAGAAGTGTATATGGGAACTGGTAAGAATCTTGTAAATAAGCAGGTGAAAATTGTGGCCTGCTGAGAGAAACATGGATCTTGGCATCAGCCAAGATGTAGAGAATATGCAAAATGTGGTAAGGAAATTTTCTGTATTTCAGTTTTACTCAGTATTCTAAGCCTAAAATGGAAAAAAACCTATAAGAATTGATTCATTTAAAAAAATTTAAAAATATTTAAAATATAGTTTTCCTTCAGTATGCTTGCTTCAGGTAAGGAATTCCACTGAATTCATAAAACATTTAGCTATTTTTGCCTTTCTGGTTGTATGAAATAATTCTGCTGTCTTTTGGTCAGCTTACTTGGTAGAGAATAGTTAAGGGTCAAACAAGATATCGAAGCAATGGTAAGGATGAGGTGGGATAGAAAGGGATGAGTTATTTACGAATAAAGAAAAAATGTATCTTCTGATTCGAGAAGACTGCTGATACTACCCAACTGACAGCATCATTAGAATATTCAGAGGTTTTCTTCCTGTTTTGCTTTCAGAGATTGTAGTAACATATGACAGGTTCTTTTACTGGGACTGAGGACCACAGACTGTCCATGAACAAAATAAGTGTAAAGAGAACAACAGATATCTCACTTCCTCATTTCATATAAAGAAATTAATGTATGTTTTGGTCTGTATAACTTTATCTATATTTTAACTTTATGTCTGTCATTTAGAAATTGGGAATTTAAATACATGCATGAAAAGACCCAAAGAAAGCAGAAACTAGAAATGGTATTTTGTCTTAATTCAAATGGAAATTCTTTAAGTGAAAGCAGGGCTGATAATTGTGAAAAAGATATGATGTGGCTTCCTTTCCAAAAAATAGAGTCTGAAACTATTCAGTGATCATCTCAGTGATCTTGACATTACCAGTCTTCTTACTCATACAGTCTTACTTCATTTTTCACTGCTATACCTTGTTCAGTCAGATCTAATTTTAGAGAGTATACAAATCTTTAAAAAGTACTCCTACTTTTCTTTAATAGATTATCTGGAAAAAAAAATTATACTCATGAATGAGGTACATGGTTGGCCCACTGATGTATAGATACATTTTAAATAAAGAGCTATTGTATAGAAGTGTGCATGTACAAAGAGTAAAATCAGTTTCTCATTTTCTAACTTTGTGAATAACAGAACAAACCAGAAAATGAAACAGCAAAAGTTGTTGTGTGACCTTCCCTTATAACTTTCCTAATACTTAGTAAAAGACATAATTCCATATTTTAAATATTCTTTTTTCTGTGTTTTGCAGAGTATAAGTACTTACAGTAATATTTTTTTTTCTTCTTGAAAGCACATCCAACAGTGAAACACAGACATCATAGTATTTTGCTTTGTCTTTCAACAGTATCCTTAAAGTAATCTTTTGTCACTATTCCGTATTCTTTCCTGGACTGAACAGGAGTCATTATTGAGAGCAAAACTACTATCAGTAATCACAGATTAACAAAGATGTGTCCAAACATATTAAGAGCAGAAGCAGGGATATCCCAATGCTCAGATAATGAATGTTAGCTGTCTCTAGAGGAAAAGTTCCCAGTCTATACTCTGGCAACGTACCAAGTCTGGGGAGAGAAAGCAGCTCCATATGTGTACTAAAAATTATCTAGTGAAGATTTAACTCAAATAAGAAAGAAAGTCAGTTGTTTTAAAAATATGAAGTGAAGCATGTGGACTTTTGCAAGATTTTTAGAAACTAAAAAAAAGTTTAAAAAAGTTAGAAATATTTGTAGGATTGAAAAACTTTTCCAGTGTATTTTTGAAGTTAGAAAATATTTAACAAAATATTGTTAAATGCTTAAGCAATTTAGTATTCTTTATCTCTTTTGAGACAAAATAGTTAAAACTTTGTTTATAAGTTCACAATCCTGTTTCAAGAGAAACAAAACCTAGTTAAGAATATTATTTCCTAGATAAAGAAAAAATGATGTTTGTTTGGGGGTCTTTATTTTTTTTGACAGCTGCTCTTAATACCTTCGTAGGACACTTATACTGCCCAAAACAGGAGATCTGGTATAGCTCTGTGATCCATATATCAAAATACAGAACTGTGTTTTTATAGATATGCCCACATAAAAGGCTTTCTCTGACGTTAAGAAGTTTGTGAGGGGTATAAAGAATACTATATTACACCTTGTTAACACTTCCTACTCACTGTTTGATAGTTTCTGTAGTGAGAGTGTTTTGCTCAAAAATTATGGTATGCTAAGTATGACTGCTGCTTCAAATTATTTCTTAACTGGTAGCTGTATAATACATTTAAGAATGTTGGCACATGATTCAGTTTCTTGTACTACTACTGTTTTCTTTTCTTTTTTTTTCCTTTCTGAGTCAGTAGAACTTTAGAATTGGAATGTGCATGTAAGAACTCAGCTAGATTCTGTTTCTTCATATTTATTATAAGAGCACCCACAAGGTGCTATGTGTTTTCCAATCACATTAAATCAAAATTCTTTCTCTGCAGAATACATTTTTTTTGTTCTAAAAAAATTAATACTGTTTTGATAGCAGGTTTGATTTACCTATGTATCCATTGAATGTAGTGAGAAGCAATTTTTTTTCCTCATTGGAGTGGTTAGCATTAACAATTTTTCAGTGGCCCTTGCAAGTAAATCACTTTACATTACCACATTATCACTATATTTACAGTACTTCCTTGCTATTTCTTTCATAGGGTATCTGCAAGAATGGGACTACCATATGAATGATATTTAGTTGCATCACTTAAAAGCAGAACTAGAGAGTTAATGGCAATCAACTGTTTGGGAAGTAATTTTCCTTCTAAAACAAAGGAATCTGGTATTTTTCTGTGTCCTTTACATATAGGATGACTTCTTTAATACATTGCACTTGGTTACATTTTTTTCAGGTCAAAGTCACTTTAATAAATATGTCTAGTGTACAAAATAAAATAGTGTAACAGATTTATATGCTGCCGGTTACCTGATACAGATTTGTGACAGTAGACAAATCAAGTTTTATAGGAAGCCGGTATGGAGCTTTACTACTATATGATTTCAATTACCTCGTACATGCAATATCACGGTAGCCATTTTATTCTGCTGCATCACTACAGGAAAGAGGGAATGGAGTCAAACTTCTTTTCCTTTCATTCATCTTCTGATGGAGTTGCTGGTAGTCAATTGGTCAATGAGGACCTTGAAGTCAATTAGAGAAAGATGCTTCTCTGCTGAAAGAAAGGGTAACTGCCCCATGCTCACCTCTCTAGATAAACGTCTGTCTTCTTCCTTAATCTGCTCAGCAGAAGGAAGCTCTTTTGCTCCATGAAAAATGGGGAAAAAATCCTACTCTTCCACCATATTGAGCTTCAACAGTGACACCATAGTTTGAGGTACAGGTTGGCTTAAGGGCTGATTTTCCTCTTACTTATTATATTGAAACCAAATGCTTCTTGATCCTAAAACATTATTTTTCTTGATATTTGTACTAATTGCCCACTTAATTCCTTGCTTGTGTTTTTTTTTTCTTAATACTCCCTACAATGGTAGGTCTACATTTTTCACAAAAGTTGTTTCAGTTAGCATGATTGCTCCGGTTACCATGAAGATTCAGTCAGCTACCACTGGTTTACAGGAAGCTGTTAACAAAAGGCACTGGAACCAGATTCCTTCTCAAAATGAAATCTAGTTCAGAAAATGTTGAAGACATCTCTATATCCAGCATAAATGTGGAAGTACGTCAAATGCATATATGCATATAGGTGGTGTGATTTTGTTGGGGGGGGGAATTGAGGAATTTCAGTTATAACCTTTATTCCAATACATTCAGCCATTACTGCCTGCTGTCCAGGCCTGCTATGACCACCACTCTATTTCCATAATGGTCTTTTATGACTACCAGATAATAGCTAATGAAACCTCTACTTTAATAATTAAATAATGAAAAATTAGAGCAAGTTTTTTCTATAAACACCATGCAAAATCCTTTTTTACTTACTTTTGTCAAGAAACAGGCCAAGAAAACTAGCTTCAAATATATTAAAAATCTCTAAATAGGTTTGTAATACCAAATATTGCATTAGTAACCTTCAAGAAAAGAAGAGACCTTAAAAGGTGTTAAACAGCTGAAACTGTTAATGCAGTGCTACTTAGCTCTAAATGCACTGAAGTTAGCAAAGTATTTTCAAAAACCTGAAGGGTAACTATCTACTGCCTAATGTTTCTCTCTTAAATTTAAATTCATAACCTCACCTAGACAGAAATGAAAAGACAGAGAAAAGATTGTGCTTTAAAAGATTTTTTCCCCTTTTTTCCTGTATTAGAAACTGGAGTAGATATCATGGGAAAGAAAATCAAGAAACAGCAGATGTCATGTGTCACTTTTACAGTTATTGATACTAAGCAAGTAGCAGTTTGAATCCATTGAGATTCAGTATTGTATGTTTATGGGTTTATTTAAATTGTTGAAATGGAATACTTTTATGGCTTTAAATATTTTATGATTCATGGCATTTATGTTTTAGAATCTTATCCATGTGCCTTGTGTAATGGTAGATTTTTTCAGCAGCTTTTATTTGTTTTAAGATAGAAGCAAATTACACCTTTAAACCATAGGTGACAGAAGGAAAAAATAATGGGAAGAAAGAAGAGTAAATGTATTCGTGAGAGGACTAAATGTTGCATGCATGAAGCAGAGACACATCCTGAGTGTTCAAGGATTCCCACATAAGTAGAATAATGTAAATTAGGACAATTTTATTTTTGCCTGTAACTGTAGCATAAACTAATCCAAACGAAGTATAGAAGGCTTTGTGGGTTTTAATATTTTTATATACCACTACATCTTTTTTCCCTGTAACTTTTAATAAGGTAGAGGAGATATTTTAGTTAGCCTATAGCATTTTTGTAATTTAAAAATACAGTTTTGAAGATGTGCCAGAATTAATTGAGCTTTGACGTGTCACAGGAATCCACATTTT
This sequence comes from Pandion haliaetus, assembly GCA_013401275.1. NCBI lineage: Eukaryota > Metazoa > Chordata > Aves > Accipitriformes > Pandionidae > Pandion > Pandion haliaetus. Next base: position 23,647 of record VYZV01025251.1, read on the forward strand.
TAAAGGTACTAAGACTTTGTTCTAAATTTCCTTGAGAAAGTAGAAAATAGAACAATTGTCCATTCTGGTATGGACCTGAGCATCAGTCCTAGCAAAATAAATCTAATAGTCTTCAGAAGAAAAGTGCTGTAACCTAGGGTACTTTTATTACATTGCCATCCTCCAACCCTGGCAATTTCCCACTGGGCAATCTGAGAATGTGCTATTCTATAATAAAAATATCCTTTATTTTCTTTTGTTTTACTCTTTTTGATAATAATTGTTCCTTTATGGGAGTGATTGTGAAAGATCAGAAACTCTGGAAGAATGGGGAAGATGATTCTTCCTTTTGGGGAGACTTAGCATGCCCTGAAAGGAGGGCCAGGGAGAAAGTTCACAGCACCACAGTTTCTGGTGGGCAGCATATTCATTGCATAAAGCTGCAAATCTGCAGCCCAGGCAAAGATGGAAAATGCTGAGAGGAGCAGAGGCAGCCAGCCAAGCCTCAGAGGAGACAGAAGGAAACTCCCTAGGGAGGGACCAATGGGATTTTGGTGGTTCGCTGCAAATCTGAATGACTTTCACAGACTAAGCTAGAAATCAAGCCTGGAAACAGGCCCTTTCTGCAAGGACTCAATGAGCAAGAAAAGCTGATTATAAACACTTCTTATTTTTGCATTGTCTTTCCTACTTATCTTGATTCCCTGCTGTTTAAGAAAAGAAATTGCAATTACCTCATTTGGGATTCTAATAATAATGGGCTTTTTGAGGTGAAAAGCCCTTCAGTTTTCTTTGGAGAGCCTCCTGCAGTGGTACATGTGGTTGAAACATGTCCCACCATTCCTTGAGTTAGGATGGGTAAATGTGTTTTAACATGAGTGCCCATCATACAGACCTAAACCTCTAAGGCTGTACTAGCAGCCTACATCAGTGTCAATACTGGCTGCTGCAATCCCAGCCTTTCCTGTGTCCCTGAGCACGTTTCCACCCTTCTGTGCTGGATTTGGATCGTGTTGAACACTCTGCCAAACTGCTTCAGCATGCTAACCTAGCAGAAAATTATTTTGTTATGTTTTTTTAAATGTGTGGGCTTAAATAGCTTCTAGCGGGGTGAGATGAGGGGCAGAAATGTCATGAGAGGAAGTGTTAAGGTGGCAGTGGCAGCTAGTGTTGAGATTAGCCTGAGCTACTGTGGAAATTTGCTAGCCATGCAAACATGGGATCTACATTGCCTTTGTTTTTTGAGGGATCTGATTTGATAAATCCACTATTTGTTTCTTAACAATCCATCCTCCAATAGATTCACAGACGAGTCATCATTTGGCATCATAGTTAGCACAATATGCCCTTATTGTTTTTTTACTCAATGACATTTGTGCATATAAACAATTTTGACAGGTTAGCCACATATGCTTCTTAACTTGTGTGTGTAACAGTTTGTGTATTGCTATGTGCATATACTGGAGAATAGCAATTAGTAAACTCAGTGGCATATTTCTTCTTTCATAGATTAACATACAGTAACCGAGATCATCAGTGAAAGTGATACAGATTTGAAACAATTAAAATGTACAGCAGTTTCTCCCAAAGATGTTCCTTCTATTTATCTGTAGCGAAATACAAGTAAAAACTTAAATGTCTCAAAATGCATGAAACATCTGAAGTCCATTCAACCTATAAAATAAATAAAAAAGGAAATTATCTCAGCAATCACATCAGAATTTAAATATACTAGTTTTCTACTTCAGAAGCAATTTGTCTGCCACCATGTTCATCTGCCATGTTTTGATTGAACCAGTTATATTTGCTTGTTGTGTTTTTAATTATTTGTTCAAGAATAATTTCACATTCACCATTCCACTCTTGTCTGAAAGCTGTCACTAAAAAAACCCTAAAATACAAAACAGCAATTTGGTCACTTTATTTCCTATTTGAATTTCGAAACCTTTTCAACATTTACTACGCTATATGGCCCCTGCTTCAACCATGCTTAATCCCTAAATATGTTACATTTCTTTTCTGTAAAATGAAATCAAGAGGATGTAAAACATATTCGCTAAGAAATGTGGTGCTTAAAACTAGGACTTCAATGCAGCCTGTTTTTGGGCTGCCACCTAAGCACATAACCCAACTGGCTTGCAGTTTGAATACAAAGTTGCCTATAAATAAGAAAGTGCTTAGCTGGCATGCCTGCTCACATCATCAGATCTAATCCAGCCAAACTGGTGCTAAACTGCATTTAGCAAGCCTAACGTACACGGCAGCCTCAAGTCCAATATAAAGTGCATGGACTAGTGTTCCAGTCACGCCTAAGGGTGGTGGGAGAGGTGGGTGGATGCCAGATCTCTTCCATGCCAGACCCGCCAAGCTGCTCCCCAGACCATACCTCAGGACCGTTTGGATGGACAAACCTGCCACCTCTCCTTCTGAAGCCAACTCACTGTGCTGCCACAAATACAAGACTTCTGAGACCAAAGAGGAAGCAAACCAAAAGGAAGCAGGGAGACTTCAAGTCTAATCCCTACTCCTGGAACAATTTTTGCCTTTTTTTTCTTCTTCCCAATGACTGGGTAATATAAACATGCAGATAGTTCAGGAAACAGGAACCAGAAGTTTCTAAAAACTAGTTTTTCTATTCATTCACTTATTCACAGTGATGTGCACCCATAGCACTTCTTTTTTGCACCCACAGCATGATTTTTCTGTGGTATTCTCTTAGGCAAGAAGGTGAGTCTACTGATGCATTATGGATTTGTTAAAACATGAATTAGAAATTGTGCTTCTTCTAGTGACCTCAAAGGAAAACCTGGATTTTATTAAAGACATGCAGCCAAATTGTTACTAGCTTTTCATCTTTATTCCCCAAAGCATAACAGCAAAGAAAAACTTCACTGTTAAAGGGGAAATCACACAATGTGGGTTTGCACAAGCAACATAATAGTCCCTTTTCCAAACTTCTCAGAGCCCATTGTGTCAGCCTTTCCCCATAAAAAAAGTCTTTGGTCTTCCTCCACATTATTTGCATCTCCTTTATATTTCTGCAGGAAACATCCTTTTTTTTTCTTTTTTCTTCTTTTTAACAAACACTGAAATTAGCTGAACCAGGAGTTCAAAGTAAAGGCCCTCATCCTTATTTCCCCCTACTTTTTTGCACATAAGCTTCCTCCTTCAAGAAAACTTGCTATATTAGGACAGATACTTCCATGAATTAAGTTGAAAATATTTGGATGTTGCTGTGTCTTAATAGTAGAGACCTTTAATTTCAGGCTTTTACTGAAAAAACACCTTTTTTTATACAAGATGCAGTAGATCCCTATTTAATATTTGGTTTCAAAATCAGAAAGTTCTCCAATGTATTACATTACATTGTCTTAAAGAAGTGCTTGAAGTACAAAACACTGAATCCTCTTGATTACTCTCTGGTTTCAGGAATATACTTCAATATACTGTCTGTCACCTTACCATATATCAGAAAGGAAAAAGAATGAGAATAGTTACAGATATACTAATAGGCCATTGCATACCATTTACTACCTTCATCCCCAGAGCAAATAAGGGTAAACAGTAGGTAGATTCTTGTGTTTATTGCCTTCGAAACATGAGAGCTGTTGAGAAGGATATTGCAATTTTCAGTTGTATAAGCTGTGCCACAAACTGTTTGCCTTACCCTTATATTCTAGTGAAGAGGGGGAGGGCAAAGTTTGTTGTTGTTATGGGTTTGTGTGGCGCGGTTTTCCTTGGTGGCAGAGGAGGGGGGCTGCAGAGGCGGCCCCTTTAAGAAGCTGCTGGAAGAATTCGCTGCCCCAAAATGTCGGACCCGCGCGCCAAAATGTCGGACCCGCCCTAGGCGGGGAGTGACGGTGGGAGCGCCTCTGGGAAAACATATTTAAGAAGGGGAACCGGTAGTGTGGGGGTGGGAAACCTGAAAGGAACATCGCTGCCGATACTGGAATCATGGAAGTGGAGGGGGAGGAGGAGGCGCCTGAGGAGGCTGATGGCCCTGCAGCCCATGGGGGTGAACGGTGGAGCGGAGGCTCCCAAAGGTGGCCGTAACTCCATGGTAAAAACCGCGCTGAAGCAGAGTGTGACTGGAGAGCAGCCCGCGGAAAGGACCCGCGCCAGGGGAGTTCGGGAAGAACTGAAGCCCGCGGAAAGGACCCGCGCCAGGGAAGTTTGTGAGGAACTGCAGCCCGCGGAAAGGAACCACGTTGGAGCAGGGAACGAGAGAGGAATCTTCCCCCTGAGGAAAGAAGCGGCAACGACGATGTGTGGCGAGCTGACTCAACCCCCATCCCCTGTTCCCCTGCGCCGCCGGGGGGAGGAGGTAGAAAGCATCGGTAGTGGAACTGAGCCGGGAAGGCGGGAGGGGTGGGGGAGGTTTGTTCTGATGTTTAGTTTCCCTTCCTAATACCCTTGTGTTTTGTTTTTGTTTTGATTTGTAGTAAATTAAATTGATTTTGTTTTTTTTCCCAAGTTGAGCCTGTCTTTTGCCCGTGACCATAAGTGGGGAGTGATCCCTCCCAGTCCTTGTCTCGACCCACAAGCCTGCCTGTGGATTTTCTCCTCATCCCAACGTGGCCAGGCGCGGGGGTGGGGGGTGAGTGAGCGGCTTTGTGGTGCTTTGTTACCGACTGAGCTGACCTGAAACCACGACAGTTGTGTATTTAAGAAGTGCATCTAAATGCTAGTTTCCCTTGCAATAATTAAGAGAACCCATGGGTTGCTCAATTTGCTTTAATCTATTGCAGAGGAGGTTGACCACACTATGAGTTGGCACTGATGCTACATCTGAAGGTAGATAGCAATTTAGGAGTCATGCTATCTTCTCTCCATATTTAATAACTTAAGCACCTGAGTTTAACAAATATTCTTTTAATCAGTCGAATCTAAGCCACCATTAAATGGTTTTCCTATAGGAATTTAGGTATCTGTGCTTATCCGTAGAGTCAGTAAAGAAAAAGAGGTATCAATAGACGGCAGTTCAAAAATCAAGAAACGGTGTTTCTATTTTTCTCCAATGAACTAGGAGGGAGACTGCAGACATATGTCTCCAGACATAAGCTTCACCAAAATTAGACAATAAAGTCACATAGCCCTGTTGGTCTAAGGGCATAAAACAGGGCAAAAAAATTATTAAAGATAACATATTTCATGAGATAAGCAGTTAGAATCAGATAGGATGAATCCAGGTATCTTGGGGCACTCAGCCAGGCGCCTGCAGAATGTGATCTGTGTCTCTCCCAGTGATCCAGCAGAGGCTGTAATCGAGCTGTCACATTAAAGATTCAAGTGCTCCTGACCCTGGCCCACACTTAAGAGTGACAAACCTCTAGAAAAATTCAGATTCAAATGACGTTGTTTTCTCTGTGGCCTCCCACCAGTGATACGGGACTGAACTTTGGCAGCTGGAAGAATTATGAAGTCTGGTGGCCAGGTCAGACAGTTGCCCCACCGTACTCCTGCCTCTGCTGAAGCTGTAGCCTCCAGAAAAGCAGTGTAGCAGCGGGTCAGTTTTAAATACCATAGTGAATATAAGACAGCTTGTTTGCAGAGCTGCTAAGGGCACTGCTATTACTGTATGTTTTTCACATGATCCCAAGCACAGCATCTGAACACATGGAGTTTCTTTTAAGGACTATTTCTTTACAGGAATTAAAGCCAACAACTTCATTCCTGTCCACTCTATTACACTCTTTTTAAAAATGATAAATCTGAATTAGGGTGGTTTTGTTCTTTTTTTTTTTTTTAAACATCACTTCAGTAAGTAATGAATTACTAATTCCACAATTACTTTATGTAGCATGAGTAATGCACTGCTTCTGATTTAAAGTAATTACATGAGTCAAAATTCCTAATTAAATTATGCCATTTCTCAAACTTCAAGTAAGTTTTTTGTGGTTTTTTTCATTTCCTATAAAGTAATTCTGGAATTGATTATAAATTTGTTCATCATGTAAGCAACATCTTTAATTACAAGTGTTTCTAGAGAGTGCTTTCAGGCCAAATTTTTCAGAATTGACTTGTAATTTTGGATTCTTAACTTGACAAACTAAAAGAATACTTGCATTTTAAACAGCAGGAATATGGGAAGATTTAATAGCAGATAAAGATGAATACCCACAAAATTATAGATTGTCTTTCAGAAATCTTGTCTTTTTGAAAACAATCTGAGAAGGGAAAAAATAGCTGTAGAGCTAGATTACCTTGTGCATCCCTCTAACATGTCCAGGATTGACAAATAGGCAAAAGAGGGAGTCAGTATCCATTCTTCATTAATCCCCTTCTCCTTTCATGCCACATAATTCCTCACTTTTAAAGCCTGTCAAAGTCTTGTCTCCTGTGCAGTCACCGATTATCTAAAGAAAAATGCTGGTAAAATGTAAAGTTACCGGTCCATTTGGTACACTGCTTACTAGGAATTTAGTAGTGAGATACTAACAGTATATATCTAAGGGGATTTGCAGGACTGCTCTTTCTATCTTTCTGCCTATTTGCCTAACATATTGTCTAATAAACCGTCTTAAAAATTCTACTAGCTTCCTATCTTAGAAGATTAAATGATCCACATTCATGGTGAAGTGATACAGGAAGATTTTTTTACAAGTTTCAGTGGCTTTGAAGGATGTGTTTCCTAGTAAAACGATTGCTGATGCCATCTCCTGTTCTGATGTATATCCCTGAATAATAAAGATTAATATATTCCTCTCAACAATAAAAGAAAACAGTAATGACTAGAATACTCCATAATTGTCTCTGCAAATCTAAAACACAAGACTGAAACAACAATAAACTTAGATCAGAGTGCTATAACTTAAATTTTATTTCTAAGGGTGTCCTTAAGATATTATAAGACCAGGCTTAAGACCTTTCTTACTGTATCTAGTGATCATGTAATTATGTTAAATTTACTTCAAAAATAATAATGTGTCTAGACAAAGCAGAAGAAAACTATATTTGAAAACATGAAGCAAAGCTTTTCTGTATAGAAAACATGCATAAGTATAGATTCAAAATAAATGTAAATCAAAATATAAATATATTTATCTAGCTGCTTGCATGCATATTTCTTTTGTTGCATAAGAATATTTTTTTTCTATTAATACTGTGTCTTTCTGCAGTAGATTTAAAGCATAAGTGCAAAGAAACTATTCTTTCTTGAAATGAGTGAAAACATGAGGATTTGTACCAGGATAACTGATCACTCAATATATCACTCTAATGATATGAATATTCTTGCACCAGAAAAGTGTTGGTTTTGTCTGTTTGTGTGTTTGTTTGTTCAGGAATGAAAATCTTACGTGTAATCGAAGCAGTAACATTTGCTTGAGTCTACAGACAGCCTGAGACGATACATCTCCCCTGTGCTAAATTCAAAACTTCTGCTGGGAGAGGCCTAAGTAGCGTTTCTTCAAGCAAACACCCATTTTTAATAATACATGATATGTACTGCAAAAGATTGCTAAAAAAATTAATTTCTTTGATTTTCTGTTTTTATAACTAAATTCCTTTTCAATTACATGCAAGACATTTATGTTTCCTTACTGGAAAGATTGGTAACTGACAGGCATGTTAAGGCAGAGGTTCGGATGGGAAAATAACTGCTTGAATTTACTATGTGTAAGCTAGTTACCTTGGTTGTATTCAAAGTTTTAAGCCTCGGTCATTCTTTCTCCTAAATATACAGATTTTGTATGCAGAAGCATTGCAATATCCAGGTATTTCTTCTCCATTAAACTACCATGTCTTCAGTTCAGAAAAGTCATGATCTTCTATAATCAATCCTCAGTCATATCTTATTACGGACACAAGTGTTACCTCATCATTATGGCTAAAGATGAAAAAATATTTCAAGAAAAAGTTCTGAAAATAATAAAGGATTTGAGGGAGAGGGGTAAGGGAAGACTGCAACTTGGGCAATTAATACATTTTTTAAGTTGTTTCTGCAGTGATATCATGACCTCTTCATGGTCATTTTCCAGAGAAAAGGTAAGAGGAAGATTAGGACACAAAAACAATTTCTAAGAGTTGTGTTGATTAAATGGGCTATGCTCCCATCACCTTCCTGCACTAACCTATCATACTTAAGGTAGCTGACTGTTGTCAGCTCTAGAGAGGGATTCAGCCAAACTAAGACCACCTTCCTTAAATGCTCTGCCTACAGAGGGACTGACCAAAGCTAGCATGTTCATGTTTCAGGAATCTTGTTTAGACAACTGAAATTAAATTATATTAATACAGGGTATAATGCCAGATATAGAAAATATTTTCCAGAAGCCCAACCTGGAAAAGTGTTCAAGAGTTATCAATTTTCAGATTTTGGAACAGTAGAAAATCAGACCTACTAAAAATGAAACAACTGTTTTAAATACAGTAGAAAGATGATTTTTTATCTGAGATATTAGGTGCAGGTTATATGTTGTAGGCAGCTGATAAAATGTACTGTATTTTCCACTACTGTCACGTGCAGAATATCACTGTCAACTTATCGTTTTATTATTCATACCTTCATTCACCTCTAAAGGCAAAATAAATTAATTTGGCACAACCTCAGAACTTCACGTTTCCACTGAAGTTACACTTCATCACTAATTGTACACATCTTCAGCACACTTATATTGACTGTGTAATTTAACATCATCAGTAATTTAACATCATGAAACTTGGCCTTATTTTACATATGCCTGGCTACTTTAGTTCCCAATAAAACTTTTTGTAATGGAATTTCCTAAAAGCTCTTGGGAGTCAAGATTGAATGTTTTGTATTAGACAGATCCATTCCCATCACTCAGCGACTATCCACTCTACATCTTCAGTAGCCTTTCCTTAGAACAAAAAAATACCTTAAAATGTGATAAAATTCAATAGGGACAATGTTGCATACTTTCTGATTGCAAAAGCACACCTCTAGAATAGCAATATATCCACCTGAAACTGGTGACAACATTTGGGAAATGTGATGGATCACATACTGCAGAATGGAAGCCTTTGATCCAGTAAATTGCTGCTTGTGCTAAGACTGAGCTTTGCATTTGTTTATTTTTTTAATTTAACTCATGACAGGTAAAAGATCTCAATACACTGGGATAGCAACGGAACTGCTTATGCGGAACTGGGTTCAAATTCATTCTTAGGATACAAGTGGGACTTTGATTGTTTAATCCTAGTTTTCTATTTAAGCATGTTACAATGTATGTGTTTGTGTATCTAGTCTCTTATAATTATGTACAATATTTTTTACACTTAACGTTAGTGCATCTTGGTGTGCTTCTGAGCTCCTGGGCTTAGGTGTGAGCCTTAACTAACTCCATAATGAAACTACACTTCAGTATACAACATTTTCTCCTTTCTCAACCCCTGGGCCCCACTTTTCATGCAAACCGACCTGGGCCATGGCATGTTCACACTGATGAGAGGACCAGGAATGCTGTGGGTGCTGTGGCACTTACCAGCAGGTAGCTGGACACAGAGAGCATGCAGGTTCAGGAAGGGGCAGGCTGGAGAAATAACAGAATGTTTCCTTACAGCTCAGTAGCCCATGCCGACCGAGGTTTCCCAAAAAAGGAGTAGTCTGGTAGAGTCCCATTTGCAGTCTACTGAGCTCTGTACCATTCCTAGTAGCCAGTACTCTTCTGTTGACATGATGGAGGTGGTTAATTTATACCTACAGGGTGTAGGGCTCAGACTTGCCCTTTAACCATTTACTCATAGCTGAGATAAATCCCTAAGTATCCTGCTGACATCCATACAGTGATTCAGCAAAGATTATCAGCGAAAAGGAGAAATAGCTGTTAACCACCACTTCTTGCTGCACAATATGGTTTGTTCCATATTTACTACATGAGTTTGCACATTCCTTTGTCTTTTTTGTAGAGACACCAGACTAGATGTGAAGGCATATAATGCAGATTGAAAATGATGAAAAGTTATAGAAGGATATTTGCTCTCTTTCTTGTGAGGTCGTGGTTTATCTATCTAAATCACCTTATTGAAACTTCATTTTTATGAGGACTACAATTTGCTTACAATTTTTTGAAAGCAAGGAAAACAAGAAAATACTACCAATGATTACCTTTCAAAAGTCTAAATGAAAATCATAAAATTATGCAAACCACTGTTCTATTCCTGCTGAGTTTCACTGTGTATCCATATCAGTTGTTATTTTCTCATTCTTTTTTAAGACAGAACACCTGAAGTATGACATTTTTTTTTCTAACATTTTTGATAATGCAAGTATAGAGGTATGTGATTTATGGGTATTTGATTTCAAATTACTGTCACTTAAACATACATAGATGTGTGTGTGTGTATATATATATATATAAACCACACGTATTTGTAACCCTTGTAACCTTACGGATCACCCTGTTTGTGTCAACATCTGTTTGACATATTTTATCTGCTTTGTCAGTACATCAGGTAATCATAACTTGTCAATTACTAAACCTTCTTTTCTGATTTCACATAATTACAAAAGCAACCAGAAATAAATTGTGTGTGGTTTAATAATACATGATAATGTTTTAAAGATCTTTAAAAAAAGTAAATTGCTTTTGCAGCATTAGTGTAATCTATTATATAACATTAATATGCATAACAGATGGCTCTCACAAGAGTAAACGGCTATTATTTTGATTTGATTTTAATTAGATATATATTGTCTCTTCCATTATATTTTACCCATATTAATACCATAAGAGGTTTTTATGCATGGTATTCAAAGATTTATTACACTCTAAAGTTTTAAATGTCATTGATATGAGACCGCTATTTTGAACAGCATTCAAAAAGGCACACTAGTTTTGATGATAATTTTTGTTGGTTTTAACAATGATAAAATGTTATTAAAGGAGTGGTAATTTTAAGTGTGTTCTCATTTGAAAAACATGACTATATACATTGTTCTTAAAAATCTATGTATGGTTTTGTATTATAACATTCTTTGATTTGGCCAATAATGATTTCTAAATCTATTACAGCCAAGTGGATTCAAGACCGATACATTCTGCTCCTACTTGTTTCTTCTTCATGTAAGCTTTAATTATCATCTGTTGAACAAAAGGTTTATCCACTCAGAATTTTGTTACTGTTACAGATTATTCAAGTGGATTTAGTTTTCTAGAAGTTCATTTCTGCATCATTATTATTATTGTGAGTTTCAGTGGTTGTGGTTCTGGCAGTTAGGTAAGGAAGGGACTATTGACAAAATCAGGTTCTGGCCCATTTAAAGAGTCTGTGGAGAGAATTCTTGTTGTGATGCCTTTTGTCATGTAAACTGAGGAACTGTACCCAAAAATGATTGTACAGACACCACCAAATCATTTTACCATTTTACCTAGGCCTCAAGTAGCTATCGGATGTTAACAGATTTTCACCACCATTGACTTGCATTTGATTCCATTTGGAGATACAAAGGTGAAAGCCTGACGTTCAACTCCCAAGTTTTAGGTTGTTCAGTCTTCCAGCATTCCTTATTTATTATATTGAATATACCAAAATGACTCCATCCTTTTTACATTCTTTCTCTTCTAAATGCAATGAGCCATGACCAAAGAGCTAATCTTAAAGAAATACATAACAAAAATAAAACAAAAAGTGGAAAGAATAAAATATTTAAACTGAAACATAGCAAGTTATAATCATTCCATTTTTATAAGATAAATCTGATTTCAATTAAAATAACCTCTGGAGGTAGACTAGTGTATATTATAATAAACGGGTAAATGTAAGGCGTGGGAAAAGTTCAGACATTCCTTCTAGCATATTGAATCAATTAATAGCATGTACAAGGAAACCCTGATTATTTGAAGGAGTGGAGAAAAATGACTTGATTCTTTACAAGTAGTACAGACTATTATTAGTATTCCAGATAGAGTGTGTTCTAGGGAGTCCATCATATGCTTTGATCTCTCTGCATCCACAGCTGGAAACTTTGCGCCAGTCTCTGGAAGCAGCACGAACTGACAACAGTCGCCTCCATCAGGAAAGTGAGTTAGTGGTTGCAAATGTTAATCAGTGGATCAAAGAACAAAAGTGAGTAAAATTGGGTCTTTTTTTTTCTGATCTGATTTCATTTCCTATGGCCCGAAACAATTAAAGCATTCATAAGAACTCTCTTCTCAACTTACTGCCATATCTTTTATCTGGAGCTCTGCAATAGGTCTTTATAAACGTGCTATCAAGGCTTTTTACCATCACATTTATATCCTTTTGAATTAGCATAAATAATCAAATTATAAATAAGTTATCTGTAAAAACATAGTGCAATTTTCAGACCTGTTAATAATGTAAAATATAAAAAAAAGAGCTCTGTAGATAAGAAAAGTATATGTACATGTTCTTCACGCTTTGTAACTTTTTCCTTAGATTTTGCAAACCTCCCATATTAACATTTTCAATTTTAAAATGTATTTTTAGTCGATAGCATTTATGAAGACATCCTTGATGATGAAAATTAATTTACCTTCTCAAAAGTCAATAGTTAAATGAACAAGTTAAGCTGGTGAGAAGTATCAATCCTCTACATTATTCCTCATAAGATATGCATATACCTGTAATTCTGAACATACATGAAAACATAAAACTAAGCTTCACCTTCTTTAATTATTTGAGTAATTTAAATACCTGTTGCTATCTTTAATATCAAACTATAAATGGCATATATAATGCTTTTCTGACAGCTAAAAATGGGTTGCCTTATTAGAGCCTATAGTTTCTTTTGTATTTCTACAAAAACTCTCCAACTAGATAATTGAATGACCCTGAGTCTATCTCATAATGATAGGCAGTATGAGAATGCAAGAATGGGTCCACAAGAAGAAATAAATTCTCTATTGAAACTGCACAGGGTTATGGGAAATTATTGCAAATTTGTTATGTATCTTTGGTAGTACCTTGCCCACATATATAGAAAGGTGTTACAAAAAAAACCTGAAGAGTTTAATGAGGTAAATTTTCAGTACAAAATAATTCTTTTAATTGCAAGTGCTTCCACGAGTCAGTTGGCTCCCTTTATAACTCCTTTATGTAGTCTGAAAAGCCCATAACTTAGGTCTTTAATAAATCTGATCAGTTTAAAGCCTTTTAAAGATAAGATGGCTCATTTCCAAAATTCCATCGTCCATATCGACTAACTCCCCATTGACTATGAAGAAAGCCCAAAATTTGGAGGTATAGATACCCACCTTATGAACAACCTTACATAAAAATCTAGCAAAGTCAGGACACCTAGTACACTGGAAATCACAGCTCTAGCACTGTAGACTCCTTAACGCATCAGTTGTTTTCTGTTTTAAATGCTAAGAGTCTGCAATAGAATTATATTGGGCTCTCTTACAAGCCAAAATTCTGTAAATGCTCTTATTCCCCACTTTGACTAAATTTTTTAGATTTTTGTCACATTACAAAAATGCCATGAAACTGTTTTCTAATTCTGCCTTATTTCTTTAATACACTTGAAGCAAAATCCTCAATTTGCATAAGGACAGAAGATTAAATAATTAAATTTAGTTTGCTGTTAATACAGGCACTATGTTACATGTTTTTTTTTAAACAGTGTATAAATTATATTTTCAAATAGTCTGTGTTTTGCCTAGGAAGCACAACATTTTGCATTAGAAACTTTTTTAAAAAATAATTTATATATAGTTCACATTGTAATGAACAATTTTAAATAAAAAGCATTTTTCATAGAGCAGGAAATTCACAGTACTGCTTTGATTGCTGTGGAATTTATGTACACAAGCCTCAGTTTCAGCAGAGTAACAAACAGTGTAATATTATATTCAGTCTTTCTGAAATTTGTGCATTTTAATTAAAAAGAAATCTTGTGATTCTTAGGGGTTTTTTCAGGTTAGTAGAAACTGATTCACAAAAATAACTTTATTTTCAAATTTAGGCTTTTTGAAGGGATCAAATGTAAATCAAATGAAGGCTATGAGATGTATGTATATATACACACATACTTAAAAAGCAATACGAGCAGACTAATACCAATTTAAAAAAAAAAATATTAACAGTCTTGCCAGATTGGGTAATCAATTGATTACAGTGGTACAAAATTGGCTTTTTAAGTAAAAATTTACAAAACTTATTTTTTTGTCTTTGGATTCCAACTTCTTCCATGCCACCAGAGGGATATTAAATATACAATTTTGTTACAGGTGAAGGTGAGCAGAATGTTTTGAACAGCAATCTGCCCTCTTGAAAATTCTTTTTTTGATCTGCATTGTATGGTGCCCAGCTATTGGACCCATGACAAGAAGAGAACATTCACAGTTTATTTTTCCTGCAGTCTAGGAGGTGAAATAAAGATCCCTTTTGGTATTAATTTCATTCTAGAATCACCTCATTGCTGGTTATCCTTCCTTACACCTTGTTAAAGTTAGACTTGACACTGACAATAACCTAGATCAAAGATGTCATAATACAAAATTGAAGGCCATATGGGACATACTTGGCAAAAATTCATTTTGCAGAAAAAGGGACTCATGCACTTATCTAACTGATACTTAATATTTAGTTGCTCTTTTCATGCAGACAAAAATTTTGAGAGGGTCGCTCCAATAAAATAGAATAGGTACAGTAGCGCAGGGGTGCACCAGGCCAAATTTACTACGAGTTCAGTTATTTTGCATCATGTTACTACTTTTCCAAAAATATGGCGTTATTGCTACCCACCTTGAATGGGTTTTGGTTTAAAGCACTTCTTTAGAAGAGAGAAAATAACAAATAAGTGACAAGGTCTTCAAATATAGATAATATTTGATTTATTTCAGTGCAGTTCTACACCATAGAGATGATAATACAGGATGATTGGCGGTAATTTTTTTATATATTTTTTGCATTTAATGATATTATATATCAGATTTCAGAGTCAGTGCTTGCTTAGTGGGAGGCTGACGGAATATTGCCATTCTACTTACTTATTCATTTATTATCTCTTCAGTTTTTATTTTATTTATTACTGTTCCTTTTATGTACATTTCTTTGTTGTGTGCTGCTTTTGTTCTCTTTACTGTTATTTGAGTCTGTGATCTGTGGAGGTAATTTCGAACAAAATTAAGAGAGCTAAATCAACATTACCAATATGCTTGTATTTGCCTGGAATGTTAACTATCTCTTAAGATTTGTATTTCGTATATAGAGTAGTCTTTTTATTGTTGAAGGTTATTTGAATGTCCTCTAAGAATTGCTGAATTGTTTATTGATCTAATAATTATATATTTCTTGGTACTTATGATGTCTGTCCTTTCTTGTTCCTTTATCTTAAAAATTTAATAAACAAAACATCAAAGAAAGCAAATAAAAAAAAATATACCTAAGAATAGATCCCTGAGGCTTTTCCATTTGAAAAGCTTCTATATCAGAGTTATTGTTTATGGAAATCTTCTGTGAACAATTTCTCAACTAACCTACAAAAATCTCTATGGAGTTATCTATAAGCCCACTATCTCTGAGCTGTTAAGGAATACTTTATGATCGATAAAAATTTCTCCTGTAAATATGTTTCTCATTGAATTAGAGCTAACATTTGTGTTGTGAGGAAGAGAGCAGTAGTGTGGAATGAAGCTAGATTATACTGTGGTCAAAAAAATTTTCCGTTACAGGTATTTGAAATCTGTGAACATAGTATTTTCAAATAATCTTTGTTGAACTAGAATGTGTTTATACACTTTTATTTCGTCTTTTTATTGACCCTTTTATCGTAGAACCTTTTTTTAAAAATGGAAGCAGCAGTAATTGTAAAATACCAGTAAATGTCTTAATTATTGTTGAGGCAGATCAATTCAAGGTGCTTCAGTCTTGTGTGTGGCCTAGGTATGTTCTTTTCAAACACAAAGTCATGTGAAGTGAAATAGCTTTAAGTTGAAGCTTTGGTTTTATTCCTTTTTCAATAGAACCTAAGCTTTCATCAAGTTTTTTCTGGTTTTGTGCATTGACTACATTGTTCCTTAATTCCTCAGTCTTTTTTTCTGAGGCATAGCAATTTCAAAATGCATCTGCATGCACAAAAATTTTATATGGCTTTTCCTCATCATTCTTTACCACTGAATGGGTAGAATTATACTTGACATTGTGTATACATTTTCTCTTAGTACTTAGATTTTTAAACATCTTCCCCTTACTTTTGACTTTGTTTTTGGCATCGGATATCTCGAAGACTATGTAGAAAGTCAGTTTTGCAACCTGTGGCTTAAGTTTGCATGTTTCTTGGGTTTTTGAAGACCCATGAGAATTAGTGCATACATAGCTGGAGGCTGTCAAGTAGTGTCTTCAGAAGGGTTCAAAACCTGGTTTTCTTCACAAAGTTTTTATGCAGACTCCATTCAATAAGCAACCTCTTAGGAACTACATGTGATAAACTTTCAGTTGGCTTCAAAACTATATATGGATACATCATATTTAACTTTTGATGGGTTTAGTTCAGACAAGAGCATTAAACATAGGCTTCTGAGTTAATGATTTTTGAATTGTTCTTGATGATAATCAGGATCCATTGTGAGTATCACTCACTATTACTCTCCAACATCCTTTATTAACAGCTGTTGACTTTATTAGCAGAAATTAATGAGTTCTTCTTGAATAGCTCCATTAGTTTCTTTATGAGACACTGGAGATTATAGTGTTGGGCAATTGAATTCTGTCCTGAAGCTTTTATATTGTGGTTAACTGTATTTTATCTTGTCTCCTTACCTCATGTTTTAAGGATACACAGGAGTCTAAGAGAAGAGAAGTTTGGGATGGTGTTAAGCGTCTTCAGTATAATGGTCATACCTACTCGTCGTTTTGGCTAACAGTGAAGGTATAATGAAGTGTTCTAGTAGATTTTTTGAGTAAAATTGAGACAAGACAAAATGCTAAGCATGAAAAGCTAAATATTGAATACATTGCAATAGTGACTGAAGTTTTTTTAAGAAGGTTTGGGTAGTTTTCTGTATGTTTCCAGGTAAACAGATAATGGGTATATTAACAGATAATCTCAGTCCTGTGCTTTTTGTTACATTTTTCCTTGGCTGTGTAGTTCTAATGTTTAGTTATAGGATCACTCTCCTGATACTGCGTGACTTATAGTACTACTTTATGATAGTAGCAGTACTTGCTAGACTATGGGTCCTAACTGCACTGGATTCTCTTTATTTCTAAAACTCTGTAGCAAAGAAGAAATAAGAAATCAGATTTCTCTGTAGACACAGAGGCTGGTTTTTAAGTTATGGCTGAATGTGTATTCAAACAGTGGTGCAAAGGAACAGTCACATTAGTTGTCAATGTTTCTTCAGAGGAAAAGAAACCATTTTATAACTAGTAGAAATTATTGTATATCACACGTGTCCTGATAAAATGAATACAACAGTTAACAAGACCCTTCTAACCTTTAAACTGTGTTATGAAATGTTGTCATACTGATATTGTAAGATATATTACCCTAACATTGAATATCCTACAAATAAATGCATATACTATATCCCAGTCCAGGACTGTTCTTAAATGCTTAAGCACTTAAGCATTGACTGCTTACTTGTACTACATAATTTGTGACTTCTAGGGATTATTCCACAACTAGAAAACCATACTGAAAATCCCTCAAAGGCAGGTAAAAAGTTTTGTGTGGGCAAAAGATAACCTTTCTTCATATCCCATGTCTTGTCTTTGTTTTGCAGTCACAGCTTACCATGGTCATTTGTCAAAGTATTTGTTTTTATTATCTACTATTCACATTTTTGTCTTTAAGTTTCTGATAATGTCCATAATCACGGTAGATCTGCTTGTTTTGTTTTGGGGTTTTTTTTTACTAGTAGTAGGAAAGTTGGCTATTCTGTCCTTTCAGAAGCTCTGCTTGGAAGTTTAATGGTGTGGTAGTGTCATGGTTTCAGTTTCAGCCCAGCCGGTAACAAAGCACCACGAAGCCGCTCGCTCACCCCCCACCCCCGCGTCTGGCCACGTTGGGATGAGGAGAAAATACAAAGGGAAGCTCGTGGGTCAAGACAGGGACTGGGAGGGATCACTCCCCACTTATGGTCACGGGCAAAAGACAGGCTCAACTTGGGGAAGAAACAAAATCAATTGAATTTACTACAAATCAAATAAAAAAAAAAATCCACAAGGGTATTGGGAAGGGAAACCAAACATCAGAACACCTCCCCCCACCCCTCCCGCCTTCCTGGCTCAGCTCCATTTCCAGTGCTTTCTCCCTCCTCCCCCCGGCGGCGCAGGGGAACAGGGGATGGGGGTTGAGTCAGCTCGCCACACATTGTCTCTGCTGCTCCTTTCCTCAGGGGGAAGATTTCTTGCTCGTCCCCTGCTCCACCGTGGGGTCCCTCCCACGGGAGACAGTCCTTCACCAACTTCTCCAACGTGGTTCCTTTCCGCGGGCTGCAGTTCCTCACAAACTTCCCTGGCGCGGATCCTTTCCGCGGGCTTCAGTTCTTCCCGAACTCCCCTGGCGCGGGTCCTTTCCGCGGGCTGCTCTCCAGTCTCACACTGCTTCAGCGCGGTTTTTACCACGGAGTTACGGCCACCTTCGGGAGCCTCCGCTCCACCATTTACCTCCATGGGCTGCAGGGGGACAGCCTGCCATCTCACCACGGGCTGCAGGGCCATCAGCCTCCTCAGGTGCCCCTCCTCCTTCACTGACTCCAGTGTCGGCAGAGGGGTTCCTCTCACATTCCCCAACCCCCACACTGCCAGTTCCCCTTCTTAAATCTGTTTTCCCAGAGGCGCTCCCACCGTCACTGATGGGGTCGGCCTGGGCCAGAGGCGGGTCCGAGGTTTTGGAGCCGGGGGAGCTTCTAGCAGCTTCTTAAAGGAGCCACCTCTGCAGCCCCCTCCCCCACTACCAAAGAAAACCGCGCCACACAAACCCATTACAGGTGGCTAAAAAGTAAGATCATGAATGCTGACAGGCAGCAGGGTTCTTTCTTTGTTGCTTGGGGGGACAGTAAAGATGAATGTACAAAACTCTCAAGTTGAAGCCTGCTACTCACTAGCTACAACCAGTACAGGTTAGTTACGAACCCATGACACCTGGACTAAGGAGGGGTGACACATGCTGAATCCTCAAATTAGTCAAGAGACATAAGGCAGAACAAGCATTAAGAGATTGATCACATGCTGTGTTTCTGCAAATAGAGATGGAGAAAACTTGAGGCTGGAGGGAAGGTCCTGGAAATGGAGGTGAACTATAGAAACCCACAAACCTTGGCAGTAACGCCCGAGACTCGTAACTGTGAGCAGGTGTCCAGCATGAAAACTGAACACTTTGCCCAGCCATTCCTGATCAGTAGCAAAATCTCTGAGGGGAAGGGAACTAGAGACTTAGGAAACATAATGTTGGAGGCAGAGCGAGCAAGTGAATGTGTGAGATAATCAAGTAGTGTAACAGCTTGAGTCTTGTTGATTATTAAATAAGTGCTAGTACCCAGATGCACTCTGAGTTATCGTCTTGCCTGTGACAAGTGAGTTGCATGGACCCAGCAAGCCTAATTTCGAAGGGTTTCAAAAAGTAGTAGTAGTAGTAGTTCGAGATAAAAAAGACAAATCTAAAATACTTTTAAGAATTTACTTTAGAGACTCACTGCTTCATTTTATTTTGTTTTTCTGAATGGCATTAGGCAGGCACAGAGAACTTTTCAGATACTTTTTTGAAATTCTCAATAAGTGGCAAATTGCCAGAAATAGTGTTTATATTATTTTCTAAGAAAATACCACAAACATGGCAAAGGGTTTTATTGACTGCAATGCAGACTACTGTGGTAGCCTTACCCATATCCTGCAATTTTATATTAATGACTTTTCTTTGAAATAAGATTTTTGGAGAAGGGTGGTTTTGGTCATATGGAAATACGTTAGCCATTTAAATTTTTTTTTTTCATTATTGTATTTAAGTAGTTTTGGATACAAAGAGAAGTAGGTTTTCAGTGAATCCGCTCCCCAGGAAACAGAACAGTGCAGAAGTCCACGTAGTGCACATTGAAAAAAACTGCTAGAGAACAAATGAATTGTCCGTTGGTTTCTGGCAGACACTATTCATCACATTTGTAGGAGTTCACCTAGGATATAAGCTCAAGAGAGATGCTTTCAAATGTGTCAATGGTGCCAGCTGCTAGGACTTTAGGAAGAAGACTTGAGAACCCATGAAAAACAGAATTACGTGTTCCATGTCTGATCAGTGTATTAATGTAAAAGTCTAGGATTTAAATAGTCTCATGAGTAGCATAAAATACAACTTAGTTTGTTATGGATATACATTTTTTAATTAATTCTATGGTGGCTAATGAGATGTGAGACCTGGGTGGAGTTTGTCCATGCTTGAGTATTAACTTCTGTCTTATACACTAATAATGGCTCTTTTCTAACCAACTACTCATTCTCATTAGAATTATAGGTTTTTAACATCCTTGAGGCCATTACTTCCTGTCAGGTTTATTTGAATTGACCAATATTTTTAAATGTTATTATGGGTGCACAGACAGAAAGAGAGACATAATACTGAATGTGTAAGTCTAATTTTCTTCGGAAACCAGGAAAGAATCAGTAGTCATGCATGAGCTTCCTCAAATGCAAGTTCCACCTCTCACCAGGATAAAACTAGTTGAAAGAGAATAAAAAGAACAAAAACAAACGCTAGGAAACACAACTTAAAACTGAAACAGGAGAGGGTGGTTGCTCAGGCTTTGATAAAATAAAGGCTCCTTTGGAAATGTAAATGTATACAGCTACAAGGGAAAGACCATGATCAGATCTCAGGTTCTGACTAAAAGTGCTGCCTATATTGAACCTACACCATGCTTCACTCAGCTAATTTTACATTGGAGACCCAGCTGAGCTGTGGAAATAAAAAGCTGTCACACTGCCCTGTTTTGTAAACTTGGTATTGTCTTTCCTCTGAGCTCTTCCCAGCAGTATTTGCCCTGAAAGTCTCTTAAGTTGTTTAGAGGATGTTACCTCTGACAGCGGATGCTAGCTGAAAAAAATGAAGAAAACATCTCTCTTTGAAATATGATCTACCCAAAATTATTTTAAATACCAAAGTGGCTCTTATACGTAAGTGATGAGATGTTCTGTGTTATATTTGCTGCTTTAGCTGATATATGTTGTTTTATGCTTGAGTAAGCATGCTTTTCATAAATTATAAAAAGTTTAAGTCAGTCTGTCTTTTAAATTGCTTAAAATTATAATGCAGAAATTTTCTGTGTCAAAGACAACGTAACCCAGTGCTGTCCATTACAAACAAGAGGCTCTATGGCATTATGGGATTGATCACCTGGTAACAGACAGGTTTTTTCCTCTGCATTGATGATCCAATGTATTTTTGCTTATGTTTTTATTTCACAAACAGTAGGACACAAATTTACCTCTAAGAAGGTTCAAAAATGCCATCTCTCATTTGTCCTTGTGAAAGGCAGCATTGCAAATGTATTCCTTGCATTTAGTCTTTTTATTTTAGGGGGGTAGGATGGTGTAATAGTACTGAATTAAATCATAGAATCATAAAATCATAGAATAGTTATTTGTTTATAGAAAATAAATATTGGAGCTTGTAGCTGGTTAGGTTAAAGGCATTTTCTTCCAAATCACCTATAGAAATATAGAGTATAAATTGGTTATCTTGGATTGCCTGTAGCAAAAAATATTTTTCCAATGAAAACATGTATTGCAGACAAGGTTCATGGATTTTTGCATGGCTTTTTGAGGTTTTTCAAATCACCAGCAGTCAATTTAGTTGCTCTAATCTTTAAACCTAAGGGCCTAGTTCAGACGAAATCTTTTTATATGTATTCATTACTTTCCTATGATATTTGCTTGGAGAGAACTGTAGAATATCACAACAGAAATTCATATTAGACTAACATTCCTCCTGAATTTTTGAGATTCAGAAAATTTCTCAGTCATTTACTCAGTGCACAACTGCACAACTCTGAAAAGACTCATTAGGAAAGATTTCTAGTTTCCATATGGGACATATTATGGTCACTATGCAGATGATCTTAAAAAATACAGTTAAAAATTTAGCATATTCAAGTTCCTCAGCACCAGAGTAGCCATAAACCTATTTGCTATTTAGCCATTTAACACAATTATTTACTGTTCAAGAGATATGCAGTTACTATAGCAACAGCTACATTTACAGTCCCAGAATAAATGGAAAGCCTAATCTGTCCTGCCAGTAAAGCAAAAAGCTTTTTAAAATGTAGTTTATCTGTTGCCTTTATAATAGAAATTAGTGGCACTCAAATTATGAACCATGATCTGGTTGCAGACTGCCAGCTTTGATCTTGTAGGCAACTGTTACACCTGGCTCATGGTTTGAGTGCATGTTCAGTAGCTTCAACGATTGACAGTAATATGCTTTTTTTTTTTTTTTTTGGTCTAGCCTATGATAAGATGACAGATGCAGCCAGAATAAATGAAAGAATCTTTAGCTGGCTTTTTTCATGGTTAAAATGATCAGTAATCTAGGGTGAAAGAAAGGTACCTTTCACATAAAAAGCTAATTCAATAGCAATGAAATAAAAATTCTAGAGTAATATTGTAAAAAAAAAAGTGTTACTATTCTCCTTATAAAAAGAAATAAATTAGATACTTTTGAAAAGAAAGTCATATAACTCTTCTTCTCAGGCTCCTTGTAACATTTCTGCTTAAGGATTTTGTGCAGACAATTTGATATAGATTGGTCTTGCAGATTAAATTAGACTATCACCTGTTTCAGGACAGTTCCCTATATCAATTCTATACACCAGAAGAAAATAATACATTACTGTATTCTGGAATAATTAGCGTGTTTGCAAAACTTATCTTGCGTTACCTTATGTATAAAGCCTGGGTTCTTCACAACAAAAAATACTTGTTATAGAAAGGGTACTAAGGCAATCCATATGGATGATGCACTTTTATATTAAAGACTATTTTAAGGAATGATTATTGTTACTAAGTAATTATACTGTGCTGGTGTCTCGGGGAGTTACCTGAGGATCAAAGCTCCATTGGTCTATGCATTGCATCAGCTGAGCGCATCTTATGCTCCATGGCAGCAGTGAGTTGCTGAAGTTGGGTAGATCAATGCCTGACTCGCTCTTCCTGTCCCCTGCTCGCTTGCTCATACTGTATGGGACAGGGTTTATAAAGGCTCTCTAGAGTTCTCTTGCCCTGAACTGCAGGTATTGGTAGCATGGCACAACCGTGTAAGAGAGAAAATAAACACCTCAACCACTTTTACTTGCAGTGTCATTAGTAAGAATAGCTTTGTTCTGGCCTTCGAGTGGTACTTATTTTTAATCTTAAAAAAATATATGTATCTTTTCACTGACTTGGATATTTCAATGCCCTTACAAAAAATAATGTTAATCCTAAAATTTATTACCTCCAGCATTTGTCATTCTTCTTCTTCCATTTAAAGATAAGTGATCATACTAACAAATTTCAGGAAATTTTTGTAATATAAATATGCTACCTTAGCTGATTTCTTCCTCCTAATTATTGCAAAGACTGAAGAAGAAACTGTTCTTGACAGACACATGAAAGCCTGTCTTAAAGCTTGATTTTCACTCTTTAAAATGGTGTTTGTTAGAGCTTTGTATTTATGAAATGTTTTCAATGAAAGAAAATTCCACTGGTTATTCTTAGGCAAGGGAAACATCTAGATTCATATGCTTGAAGAAAGCTGAAATATTTTCAGGCTTAAAGATTCCTGGTGGGAGTTCCCATGAAGAAGTCTCTTGAGATAAGAAGATTGGAGGATAGTCAATGTTTGCAGATGTACAGAAAAGTTCTAATAGGTAGCTTGTCATGCTACTTAGTTTGGTTACTGCACGGTAGGTAGACATTTGGCAGCCTGCTGGTCTGAGATTTAAAAAAAATAAATGTAAGAATTAAGCAAAAATTATCTTAAAATTAAAAACTATCTATTTTTATAATTTATGGAAAGATATATTTTAAAATATGTGTTATTTTAACTGAAAAGTTGTATCAAGGATGACTAATTGTACCTTAATTCCCAGATAGTTTTAAAATGACATTCAATTACTAAAAAACCTGGTTAATAAGGAAGGATGTGAAATGGTATTTCATGTTCTTCCAGAGTGTAGAATTCAACTGAATGCAAACAGCTGAGAACTAAGAAATGCAGTATTTCACTTTCGGACTTCTAAACCCAGGAAGTATTGAAATACAGAACACACTCATATAATCTTAACTCTGTCTTCATTTAGCAGCATTCCAATAAAGTTGTAGTGTATATATTTTCTCTTTCCTAGACAGAACAAATAGGAACTGTTTACCCCTATTACAATGAATTAATTCACTCTCAAGGCCTCGTTGTAGTAATCAAAGAGTAGCTCCTCCTCTCTTTTGTATTCTTTTATACAGGGCTACTGTTAAAAGTTTGCAGTTGCTAACACCATCCTCATCCACAAATCTGGGCAACTTTTTTTTATTGCAATTGCAGTCATGTCAAACACACAAAAAGGGGATTGGTATGTCTCCCCTTTATTGTCCTCTCCCCACAGTCTCAAACACCTCCCCTCATATTCTCCCCATCATCCTGTTACTTAATCATGTGTGTCCTCCTGGGAAGCTTTTGCATGTGTAATTCATCCCCTTGCCCCTCCCCCCCATTCTTAAAATGCTATCTAAATTTTCTGGAGATTGGATTGCTTAAAAACAGAAATGAGACACCTTCCCTTCTCTCTTCTCCATCTTTAACAGGACAGATTTGAGCTGCATGCGTGCAGGCCTACTGAACAGACTGACGTGATTTTGTGCTGCTGCCAATGCTCAGCCTCACGCTGACATGGGCTGGGAGAAGGCAGCTTCACTTTCTGCTGTCTTCCACATCACACGAGCACTGCTTGGCTAGACACCTTGGATACTTGGTTTGTATACGTGAACAAAAAGAACACTCTAACTCTTTTGTGCTGCAGACACTAACTGACCATTGTGATAGCATAAATCTTGTGAACAACCATTTTTGACACTAATGAAGTAGTTGTGGCTGTGTATAATAAGTAAAAAAACATTGATAACAATAACAAATATAACTGCATTTTTCAGTTCAAATATGTGAAAAAATGTTGATAGGATTGACCTGTAGACCACACTGGGAAAGGTGGAAGAAGAGTGTGAATTTCCTCATGTCATTTATCTCTCAACCTTGGTTGTCACACAGAAAGTATAACTTTACCTAGACTTTTGTCTTCATCTCAGTTTCCCTTTTCTCAGTATTAACTCTCATTAGTCCCTAACTGTCAATCTTAGTTTCTATTATTGCTTTGAGGAAAAACACCATAATTATCTAGAGCACTGAATATGTATCAACTAGGTTAACATTTAGATTCAGTATCACAGATATTAATATTAATAAAGACCTTCTCAATTCAAAAAGTTTAAATCACTTCTCAAATATTCTGATCTTATGTTTGAACTTTTTTTAAAGGATTCTGGAGAAAGGATTCACAGTTTGATTTAAGTTTTTCATCGGAGATATAAAATAGTCTTATCAGACACAACATTTCTCAACAGGAAAAAAAGACTAGTGATTTGTCAGCAATAGCATGAAGACAGCATTCAATAATAATTAGTGTACAGGAATGATTACTCATTTATGTAGACTGAAATTGATTTGGTGATTCAAGTTATTAACAAGGAGATAAAGGTTCATCTTTGCACATTCAAGGTGATACTTTTCTCTTACTGCCTTTTCAGAAAAGGCAAATGTGGTGGCTTTTTTTTTTTTTTTTTTNATGGACTGGAGAAAGAGGAGTTTTAGTTGAAAAGCCTTTTTAAGTTAGCATAATTTACCACTGGAGAGGTTCTTACTTATCAAATAGCACTCCCACAACCCATTCCCAGGAAGCAGTTTGAAAGTAGGTATGATTAATTCCTTACAGGTAGTTTCCATGTGGCAGAACTTTCCTTGAGGCTAAAGGAGTATAGCACAATATAGACACAGGCTGTCCTTTGCCTTTTGGCCTCAGTGTCTAGGAATGTCACCCAGCATTGGTTAATTAAGTAACATAGGTGTAGAAATATAGATTAGGATCTGATGGTACTGGATACTATGTGATCCAAACTGTTCATTGCTGCCACAGGAGGTGCCTAACTCCATCCTGGGCACCATGGTAGGCTGCCTGAATACAGCTCTCAGTGTTCAGAAAATTACTTCCTTCTTCATAATTTACCTTTTCTTAATGATTTGATAATAGAGTTATGCAGTATTGACTGTAACATTGCGAAGGTGGAATTGTGAGGATGGCAGACCAGGGATTGAGTGGAACTAGCAGAAGTCCCTTTTCAGACGTACAATAATATGCCTGAGGAAACACCCTGAAAACAGGGGAAGCTGGGTGTAGCATAATAAGTCTTTTATCTTTTTAATGTTTATGATTCTGTGAAAATAACATTCAAGGAAGTAGCTTTTATGAAAGACATTCTCAGATACAGCAAATAATTATATTGATGAGAACAAATCAGTTTCATGGTGGATGTGTTTAAAAATAAAAGTTCCTTTGAACTGAGTGAGAACCAGATTTAATGAAATTTAAATTAAAGTGAATGAAGTAGATATGTAAGAGTTAATCAGCTGGAATGGCAATAAAATGGAATAGAGGCTCTTTCCCTAGAAAGAAATTGCTTGAATGAAATCATGTATCTTGGTGTTTATTGTTCTTTGACCAAGGCTTGCACATGTATGTTTTGAAAGCCAAATTCTGATCCAATTAAAGTAAATGTCAATGATTTGGATTTTTTCTGTCTTTGAAATTGTCCCTTATATATGGAAGTGAATTGTCTGCTTGCACTTCTGTGGAAGTGCAGCTTGGTAGCTAAGCAAGGTCCTTTTTTTGTTGTTCTGCTGCAGCTGTTAATACATTGCAAGGATATAATTTTTGTCTATGCTAACATAATTTCATTTTTAGCATGAAAATACTAATCTCTCTAAAATAAATATGCCTACTTTCTAATTTTGCTGCAGTTTTGCAGGTTGCAATAGAATAGAGACAAAATTTCACTTTCATTGTGATCAAATACTTTTATTTGATACTTGATCAGCTGGAAGTTTGCCTTAAAAACATTAACAATCTGTCCACACTAAGGAAACAAAATGAAGGTAAGTCTTACAGTCACTTCAGTGGCATAAACTGGTTGTATTTGATTTATTTTCCATTTTTCTACTGTAATGTTTGTAAACATTAATTCCTCTCCTATTGCAGCCATATTATTGAGCATAGCTTTACTTAAGAATGAGCTAACTTTATGCCTGGATTGAAGATTGTCGTGTTTATTGTAACTCGTTTTTACTGCTGTGGTTATCTAATTCATACTGGTAAATCAATGATTTTATCTCATCGATGATCTAAACTATTATGGGAAATGTGGAATCTATGATAAGTCAAAGAATATAGGACAAATAATTCACTGTTTATTAACATTTTTATTTTTAAAATGCATACAAATACTTATTATACTAGTATGTAAAAACTCAAAATCACAGATGACTGTGTTGATGGACCCAGTTTTTGATTGATATGAGTACAAGGCTAGGCTAGAGGTCTGTCTGGAACAGTGTCCCATCTCTCATCAGTGGACTGTATCAGCTAGAGGATACAGTTGTGTTTTGCCCAGTACCATTTCTTAGCAACTTCTACCAATCTTTCTGAAACAGAAGTTTTGGCTATGTCTTTGCATTTAATAGTTCTTGATGGATTTTCATTTCCTGAAAACAATTCATTTGATTTTGAAAGAATAGTCTATAGTTAATAAATGTTCAAAGCGTAGCTTTTAATCACTTTTTGAATGGGTGGTCTTCCATTTTTCTTTATCTCTAGGTCAAGTCTCCCCACAATATAATTTGTAGTTAGTAAATTTTAAAGCATCCCAGTATAGTTAGTGATGTTGATATTAACCTTCATATCAATGTATAGAGAAATGAGAACTTTTTCCTACATATTTTACAGGAATGCAACACTTTTGAAAAGTATCAATTTATATCATATTTAGTCTTGGAACTATTTTTTTATTCAATTTAATTATAAAATGGTTATATAGCATAGGATAGATCTTCTCTAAACTGTCCAAGCCTTTCCCTAAAAGAGTAGTCCTTTAGGGAAAAAGTAACTCTAAGACATTTCTCAAACAGATAGGTCTAGACTTTGCAGTATAAGCTGTCTGCAAAGTTGAATCATTTTTGTTCAAAGAAGATGCACCTCCATGACTTTGAAACTTGTATTATCTGCCTGCTACTAGGCCTTTGCAACGTGGTGTAGACTTCTCTCTAGGTTTTTGGGAAGACCTGGATTGGGCATCCTTACTAGTGATGTGGTTTGAAACTGACTGAAGGAAAGTTATCCAGCAAAATCTACTGTTCTTGACAATAGGCTTCTTGAGGAAGTGCCACAATGGGCTTTCAGCAGTAGTATGTCACTGCCCCTGTCACTCATCAATAGTATAAAGCCTCTTACATGAAAAACTATATTTATTCTTGTTTGTTTTGTTCATGCTTGTTATGGGTTTGTGTGGCGTGGTTTTCCTTGGTGGCAGAGGAGGGGGGCTGCAGAGGCGGCCCCTTTAAGAAGTTGCTGGAAGAATTCGCCGCCCCAAAATGTCGGACGCGCCTCTAGGCGGGGAGTGACGGTGGGAGCGCCTCTGGGAAACATATTTAAGAAGGGGAACCGGTAGTGTGGGGTTGGAAAACCTGAGAGGAACATCGCTGCCGATACTGGAATCATGGAAGTGGAGGGGGAGGAGGAGGCGCCTGAGGAGGCTGATGGCCCTGCAGCCCATGGGGGTGAACGGTGGAGCGGAGGCTCCCGAAGGTGGCCGTAACTCCATGGTAAAAACCGCGCTGAAGCAGTGTGAGACGGGACAGCAGCCCGCGGAAAGGACCCGCGCCAGGGGAGTTCGGGAAGAACTGAAGCCCGCGGAAAGGACCCGNAGCATCGGTAGTGAACTGAGCCGGGAAGGCGGGAGGGGTGGGGGGAGGTTGTTCTGATGTTCGGTTTCCCTTCCTAATACCCTTGTGTTTTGTTTCTGTTTTGATTTGTAGTAAATTAAATGGATTTTTTTTCTTCCCCAAGTTGAGCCTGTCTTTTGCCCGTGACCATAAGTGGGGAGTGATCCCTCCCAGTCCTTGTCTCGACCCACAAGCCTGCCTTTGTATTTTCTCCTCATCCCAACGTAGCCAGGCGAGGGGGTGGGGAGTGAGTGAGCGGCTTTGTGGTGCTTTGTTACCGACTGAGCTGACCTGAAACCACGACAATGCTCATTTATGAGTGAGACCACCCAGCTGGTTACCCAAGTCCAATCTGGACTCTGATTTTAGCTTTTAGACAAACTCATATGGAGGGAATTGTGCACTTAATATTGCAACAGCAGCACAAAAAGTACATCATGTCTAAACTCTGCTTACCCTTCCTACACATCTTTTGTTTGAGCAATGAGACAGGGGCTGTCATGGTTTGACCCCAGGCAGTAACTAAATACCATGCAGATGCTCACTCACTTCCCCCCACCCAGTGGGATGGGGGAGAGAAATGCAAAAAAAAGGTAAAACTCGTGGGTTAAGATAAGAAGTTTAATAGAACAGAAAAGAAGAAACTAATAATGATAATAAAACAATAATAAAATGTCAATAATAATAATAATAAAAGGATTGGAGTATACAAGTGATGCACAATGCAATTGCTCACCACTCGCCAACCAATGCCCAGTTAGTCCCCGAGCAGCAATCAACCCCCTACAGCCAACTCCCCCCAGTTTATATACTGGGCATGATGTCACATCTTATGGAATACCCCATTGGTCACTTTGGGTCAGCTGTCATGGCTGTGTCCCCTCCCAACTTCTTGTGCCCCTCCAGCCTTCTTGCTGGCTGGGCATGAGAAGCTGAAAAATCCTTGACTTAATATAAACACTACTTAGCAACAACTGAAAACATTCTTTTCATACTGAATCCAAAACATAACACTACACCAGCTGCTAGAAAGATAATTAACTCCATCCCAGCTGAAACCAGGACAGGGACCTTAACTTTCTTTGACTGTTTGCAACTGCTTTCCTTATGATCCACTTGATATATTGGGTTGGGGACATGAGCTTGGGCTTGAGGGACCACACTGTCCTTGGGATGTGGGACAACTAGTAGTGAGCACAGAACTTGGTTGTGGTAGGCACAACTTAGATCCCTGTATGAAATTCTGGTAGCTGATGCCTGTACTCAAAGAGGTGGCTGCTACCACAGAGATTGTCTCTAGTTCTGACTCCATTTTTTAAGGCTAACTGGCTTGAGGTAGGCCAGTCCACTGAGGGCAGTCAGGCACAGGCTCTCTAAGGCTTCAGCAGTTCACCCTTCAACTGGGCTTCAGTGGTTCAAGTGAGCGATGTTGATAAGGTCATCCAGGTCTTTATTCTTCATTGATTCCTTAACCGTCTAGGCAGCGTCAACAAAATGCACATTTCAGTTTAGTACCTGACCCAGGTCATTAGCCGCAAGGCTACTGCTGGAGATGCACAGACAAATCAGAAGATGCCACAGAAAGGTTACACAATACCCATTTTTTTCTGTATCTCCAGCATCATCCAATGTACAAGTTCTGAAGACTTGCTGTGCACAGCCCCATTGTCACAACTTCAATTTTGTTGTGTTTGGAGAGGAAAAAGGCTGCACAGCACAGTCCTTGTCCAAAAGCCCAGGAGGACTGCATTAGCGTGTACTCTCATGCAGGGGTAGAATTAGACACTGACACAGGGCTGAGCAGGTAGTCTCCAAAACAGCTATGTGGAATATTTCACAGCTCAGGGCCTCAGTGAACTTGCTTTCAACGGCATAACAGCCTTTATGATCAGACTGACAGTAGTCATGGACTCTGTAGACCTGACACCTAACTTCTACTCTCACCAGAAGCCCCTCCCTCCAGCTTCCTCCCCCATCCCACTATCAAATCATGTAAATAAAAGAAGTACTCATGATTTACCTGTTTAAACCATAAGGGTTGGTGTTGGCTGTGGTGGGGAGTGAACAAAAAATGCCCCTGAAAGCTGATGTGTCCTTCAGTGCTTTTGAGCTGGGTCCAGGAAATGACACCTTGGAGCAGCAGCAGATGACCTCTGGACTCTTCTAAAATTGCAGGACCCAAATTGATAGGTTTATCTTCAGACATCCCTACCAGAAGACCCCTTCAATATTTCCATAAAAGAAGCATATGTGCTATGCCAAATGCCAGGTGCAATTGCTGTTCTTCATTGTTAAAATGACCCACTTCATCTTCTTGAACTACATGCAACACTAATTCTAGTCCTCTCTCATCAAGAGGTAGTCATGCTGCTGAAGTAACCTGCCTCTGAAGAAGTTGTTAGCCTTTTGAGGGCACAGCTGGCATCATCTAGGATTTTCTGGGAGACTAAGAAGATTGATGTAATCATCAGGACAGAGCAGATTGAACCATAGAATAACAGAAAGGGATTTCAGAAGAGGATTCATTAATGAGGAACATCAAAAGAAACTAACATAAGCAAAGAAGAAAAGGGATATTGAGATGAAAGGTAGAAGAGAAGTTGGATAGATGAGGGACAGCTGAATCTTAGAGATTTGATGTCTTGTAGTTGATGTTAAAAACAAAACCATACATTGTTTTATTTGGACCTTCATGAAGAGCAAGAAACAACTCAGGATATCACAGGAGCTCTTGACAATTCAAGACCCTCTTATTGGCTCATGTGCTGGAGGACTTCAAAGAATCAAACAGGATCACAGCATCATTTATGTTGGAAAGGACCTCTTGAAATCATCTAGTCCAACCCCACTGCTCAAGTAGGGTCATCTAGAACAGGTTTCCCAGGACCATGTCCAGTCAGATTTTGAATATCTCCACAGATGGAGGCTCCACAACCTCTCTGTCAACCTGTACCAGCATTCAGTCACACTCACAGTAGAAGAGTTTTCTTGTGTTCATATTAAATTTCTTGGGCTTTAATTTATGTCGATTGCTTCTTGTCATATCACTGGGCACCACTGAGAAGAGTCTGGCTTCCTCTTCTTCATTCCCTTCCACCAGATATTTATACACATTGATAACTAATCTTCACTTCTGTAGGCTGAACAGTCCCAGCTCTCTCGGTCTCTCCTTGTACAAATGATACCCCAGTCCCTTGATCGTATTTGTGGCCCTGTGCTGGACTCACTCCGGTAAGTCCATATCTTGTATTAGAGAGCCCAGAACTGGACACAGCACTCCTGATGTCTCTCACCAGTGCTGAGTAGAGAGGAAGGATCAATTCCCTTGACCTGCTGGCAACACTCTTCCTAATTCAGCCCAGGATACCATTAGCCTTCTTTGCCACAAGGACACATTGTTGGCTCATGTTCAACTTGCTGTCCATCAGTAACCTACGGTCCTTCCCTGGAGAGCTGCTTTCCAGCCAGTTGTAGCAGTGTACTGGTGCCTGGGGTTATTCCTCCCCTGATGCAAGACCTTGCATTTCCCTATGTTGAACTTCATGAGACTCGTCTCAGCCCAATTACCCACCTTGTCTAGATCCCCTTGAATGGCACCTGGTCTACCAGCCAATCCTTCCAGTTTTGTATCATTGCAAATTTGCTGACGTGCACTCTGTTCCATCATCCAAGTCATTAATGAAGATGTTAAACAGTGGACCCCTACAGTCCCTGGGGTATCCACTACTGACTTGCCTCCAAACTCTGTGGCAGTGAAGCCTATTTAAAGCAGATTTTGAGCAGAGCTACAGCTTCCTCCAAAAGTAACATGTGATCCAAATTAATATGCAGGAGTTGGGGAACATCATGGAATGTGTTTCAACAGTGCACTATTGTTCCAAACAAATATGTTAAGGTAAATGCACCCTAAAATAAATCAGATAAATTACATCCTAATATTTTCTATTTCTTGCCCCTGAAGGTGGAGGAAGCTGAGATGCTATAGAGCCAAAATTGTATAATAAAAATCCCAGTCTCAGGCCTGATCAACCCATATTTAAGTAATGTATTTGCAGCTTCTGAATAATATAAAAGAATATGTTTATTTTATGACATAGTTTTGAAAGAAATTGACAAAAACATTCCAAGCCAAAATACACTATGAAGGCTATAGGCAACAGTAAAGATCCTTCTTAGCTGTTCTGATTCCTCAGGTAACATCTCTTAACTTAGACTGCATGACTAGCACTCATGCTGGTATGTCCTGGGAATGTTTAGGGAATCACATCTCAACTTCTTTTATTAAGGGATCACCCAGCACAACCATGGGGACTTGTGCGTTCTCTAGCCAGGATGCAGTCATCTTCTTCTGATCCTTATAAGTCTTTGCTTCTCTCTTCTTGTTAAGCATAAGGATATTGAATGTAAACACATTTCTTTCTCCTATTCTTTATAAGATTGTTTAATTTAGATTTAGATTTAGATTTAGATTTAGATTGTGATCAGACTACCTCATTTAGACTTGTAGTGGGTATTTCTCCTTATGAGATCACTGTGATGTAACTTTATAAATGATATAAGAAATATTAAAAGTTCAGGAACCTTTCAGGATTTATACTGACAAGTCTGAAATAATCCTGGCAAATGTCATATATGAACAGAAAGACCTATTCAAGAATAAAATAGCCAAGCCTGTACAACTCCAAAACAGTGAAATCCTATTTTAATAGATTTAAAGGAACCACAAAAATCATGTTGCCATGACCATCTAGATGAAATATTTTCTCTCCAGCCTAGTAGTGACAGCTTCTGCACTGTAATTCTTAAAAGTTTCTTATGCTTCCACTATTTCTTAGGTTCCTCAACCTCGACTTTCCCTTGCACAACTCCCTAATTTTTCAGCATACTCCAGAGAATACCTACAAGAGAGAATTTATGATGTGAAATTTTGGAGGCAACAGCGTAAGGAGAGTGCAGCAGATCTCATTAACTCTAGTCCACATGGACATCTGATCCAGCGATGGCTGCACAGCTGCATAATCCCCCTGTCCCTTCCCTGCTCTGGTTGCGTGTACCTCTGCATAGTGCAGCATGAACAGTGCAAAATCCCAAAACACACTGAGAACCAGTTAGTTTTGCAGGGGAACATAAGATCATCAGACTTCCACAGGAAATATAATTGAGACAATAATACTTGCTTTGTTAATTTTCATATTTAATTACAAATGCAATTTCTATTGTGTGTGAAATGGTCTCAGAACTGCTGTTTTACTAGTATGACTCCCGTACTGGAGCCAAATTTGGGGCCTTTAGAGCTGTTGTGGAACACGCAGGGTAACAGTGCCCCATGTACATACTGCAGCTGTCATTGCTGTGACTGCTAAATGTTACATGGTTACTTTTGTAGTAGGGATGGGATTGAGACCTCCAACTCATTTCACAATAGACTATTGAATAGCCATCAGCTGAAGCAAATTTCAGTCAGTAGCAACCCGAAATGCAATTGAACTCAATGACCTACAGGTGAAAGGCTCTGTATCTCATTACCACTTTCCTAAACCTTCCAGTCCCAGAGTATTTTCTTCAGTCTTTTGAAAAGAAACATCTATTGTACAGACATAACTGCTGCTGAGTATCGCAGTCATTTAACTTTAGATTGTTGAGTTTCATTATTGTTTATTCCTTTGTCTCAAGCTGAATCATTTTCTTTGAATCAGATAAAGCACTATCATTATGATATCATTTATGAAGGCTACATAATTGTAGCTTTTCTCACTAAATCATTGAAATAGTGCATTTTTTTCTCACTAAATATTAATTTATTTTCAGATGTGGCTATTACATTATTCTGTTTATTTCTCAAGGAAATAGCTTTCAAGTAGAGATTGTCTGTATTTTTCTACTAGTACCTGAAATATTTGTTAGTTTTAACCACAAAACAAAATTTCTGATGGACAGTTTAAAGTATTTTTGTTATTCATACAATTTTTCAGATAAATATCTGGTTTTAAAAATATGTGGGAAGAGATTTCTTTTTCATTTTCTGTACTTGACCTGAACAAAAAACAAAGTTTGCTATAAAAGTTAGATTTTCAGTTAATCTTAACTAACCTGTCAGTAGCCATCAGCTAGAAATGATTTAGACACAGATAAACTAAAGCATTGAAGACATGGGAGGATTATTTCCCTCCAAATAATAAGTTTACATCCTCGAAAGTGAAAGATGATAATCTAAATTATTACTACTTCTGAACCAAAATATTTTGTCTCACCCCTTAAGATTCCAGGTACGTTATTTGAGGTGAACTCTGACAACAGTGAGCCAAAGAGATTATTTAGTGAGTAAAAATCCCACTTGGAAAAACATTTAGGGTAAGTGCTTGTGTCCAACCCTCTTCAGAAAAAAAAAGCTGTGCTTGGCTTTTTGTGTGTGCTTAACTTCCACAAGATTCACAAACCACTAAACCAGAAACACACTGTTTAAAAGATTATAAGCAGTGGGAGGTCACATAGAATGAGATGTCTGACAGCTGGAGAGCCCTCCTACCAATGAACATTGGCACTATAAACTCCTTTGAGCTAGGCACAATTCAAATGCAATTGGTATATTTCACCTGCATTTCCCTTCTTTTCTTTTTAAAAATTAAGGGGAAAAAGCAACCAATTGCATTTCAGAAAAAGATAGACATGCTTATTTGCATATAAGGTCAACTGAAATTATCTTAAAATCTCTGTATATGCATGTGTTAGAGAATTATGTAAGTAAAACCCTCCCTTAAAAGTGGAACAAACAGGAAAGGAATAATCATTTATAACTTTTTTTTTTTAATTTCCTTTGCTTACTGTATGGATTTTTTTAGCATGTTAACATCATGTCTCTCAAAAAGATTTCATTGCCTTGAAACCTTCATATCTGTATAAAAACCTGTAAATACAAGTTTTAATAAATATTCAGACTGACCATGTGTATAGGATGCAAATGAAAATTCCCTGTCTTTCCCAATAATTTTTTAAAGTTTTTGAATATGACTACACTGGTTTCCCCATACCTTCTACTTCTTGCCTCTATAATCAGCAAGACCTTCATTCAGAAGGTCATTTTATGCACAATAAGAGGTAAAACCCAGTATTTTCATTTTTCTCCAAAGTGAAGTCACATAAGAGCATATAATGATACACTATCTGCAAAGAGTTAGATGATGTTGTGAAAGAGTTTTAGTCCTTCTAAACCACAGGAATGCAATACAGAATTCCTCATGAAATACCTGTAATGCTGAACAACAGTCCTACTGAAATAACTGTACCTTTGTTTGCAATTCTAGCAGAGATGTCAGGAATTTAATGTGCCTTGACAATAAACTGCCCTCTCATCCATGAAAGTGGGCCCTTGTGAACAGAGCTGAGATTTGTAGCATAGGGAAACTTGTACAGCCATCATCTGCACTGTAGCTACTTTGTTGATTGGTAGAAACCTTAGTTTCAACCAAAGCTGTTAATCTGGGCTGTTCCTCAAACATTACATTCACTTTCTTTTTTCTTAAGCTACTTATATTAGCCCCCAGGTTTATAAAAGGGCTCAACTATTTTTGAAGTTGCAATAAAAATAGCAGGCACCACAAGATGGAAAAAAAAAAAAGAAAATATAGCCCACCCAAAAGAAGAATTTCTTGTAACAGGCAATCAATGAAATAAATGTTATAGAAATTTCAACTCAAAGGGGTTTAATTTGCCATAAGTTTTAAACAACAAGGCTTGTTAGTGGGTATGGGAGTGAGGAAAAGAGTGAAGGGCTACCATCCATAACATATTTGAAAAATAAAAGTAGTTTCAGATCCCCAGGCAGGGGAAGCTCTGATACTGTATTTTTTCCCCCTACTCCATTACCGTTATTGATTTATATGATATTAAAGTACCACATGTTTACAAAATTGAAACAGAATGCAAAAAGTCTATTATAGATGGCTCAGCTTCTACAGGATTTAGTTTCTTTGTAGGTGATTTTTTCTCCCTGCATATAGACTGTCCTCATTCGATGGCCCCATCTTTTCATATTCACTTACCCTTTTTTTCTGCAAGGAAAACAGACAAACCTTCCAATCTTTTTCAATTCTTTGAGGATCTGCTTCGCCTTGATTTATACCAGAAAACCTCTAAGTCCCATGTTGCAGCTAGTATCATCCAGGTCAAGGAGTACTTGACTGGACTTTTGCTGGAGCTCAGAAAAATAGTAATGATTTGTCTGAAGGGTCACTGTAGACTGTAGAGAAATGTATGAAAAGCTTGAATAAATCCTCTGCTTTTGATGAAGAAGTACTGCTTTTGTCAGGATTGATTTGTCAAAGACTGGGATTTAGGGGTGTTGGGAGGGGTTGAGAATATATTACTTGAATTCAGGAGAAAATTCAGGATTGTTCAAAGTATTTTCAATATAAAATAACTTGCACATAGGAACATTTTCAGGGAGTATTTGGTGGTAAGTGGATTAAGTCTGTGGCAGTGCTGGGGGTAGAGGTAATAACTGGGATCTGATAAAAGGGGACAGAGTTTAAGCTTAAAGGGAAGATTTGAGCGTGCAGGTAAGAAATGAGAAAAGTAATAAGAGGACAGAAAGAGAAAGAAGGCAAAGGGAAAGAATTGAGGATTTTTGTGGGTGGTAGCACTCTCTAGCTACAACTCCCTTTTCATGAGTGTGCTCTCAGGGGCGCAGGGGAGGGTGGGTGCCCTATCCCTTTAGACATTCCTGGTCTCACCTGATGCAAGGCAAGCCCTCTTGCTCTTCTGAGTAATTTGAAGATCCTCTTCTTCTAAGCAGGTATACACATATCGGTTTGCTCTTGTCTATAGTGTATTAAGTTTCTTGTCTCAGTCTTTTTAATGTCTCCTTCTACTTATGCATACGCTGGGATCCCAGGAGCCGCTGAATGTGTTTGAACAGATCCTTCTGACATCCCAACACAGAAATCATCATTTAGGGAATCATTGTCCTATATGTAGGCAGAACATGCAACTTGTGTAGAAACTGAGGTGTAGTTAAAGGACAGAAACATGTAATACATTTCACAGGTTCTCCTACACTGCCACTAGGCAGATAAATAGCAAAATCTGATGAAAGAACAGGAATAGCTCTACTCTTTTAGAGCTTTGATTTTATCTGTGTTCTTCTTGTGTTATTTGCTGGAGAGAAATAACTCCCTTAAAATTTATTTCTTTTAAAATATTTACATTTTGTATGATATACACACTTATTTATTTGAATTTTTGTGGAATTTGAGGTGATTGAAGTGAACATAGAAAATTCATAAGACATTTTGAAAATCAACAGACTCAAAGGCTCCTGAGACACCACTCTCAGCTTCGTTCTAGCATCTTTTAAGTTTGGTGATTCCATTTTGTTTGGTTTTGAACTTTTCTGTGTACACACTTTTTGTATCAAACTAAAACTATTTCAAGTTTCAGTATTTAGAAGCCATTCCTCATCATGGAGATAGCCCTTTGTCCAAGGTGCAAACACCTGTCCTCTGAGGAGATGTCTTATTTCTGTGATTTAGTAGACCTTTTTCTTTAGTAACCTTTTTATATATATTACCTTTGCCATGTGAGTAGCTTTTGCAAAATGATTAGTAACACAAAATATAGATACTACTGTCTTTTGTTTTTGCAATGGCCAGTACATATACTCTTTGCAGTATTTTGATATGTCCTGTCCTGCTTTTTGTATATTTGCCTATCACGCCCAGTTGAAGAAGGTATTTAAGTGAAAAATCTGGTTTCAGACAGCTCCAAAATGCACCCACCACAGGACGCAGCTAAGCCCATCAGCCAAGCCAGTGGTGCCTCTGGTAAAACACAAGAAAAGGAAAAACAACACACAAGGGGAGGAGTAGGGAACAAAAAGAGTGAGAAAGAGCAGAGGCATCACCAAGGTCAGAGAAGAAGAGGGTGGAGTTGTTGCTCCAGGTGCCAGAGCAGAGTTTTCCCTGCAGCCCATGGAGAAAGATCACACCAGAGCAGGTATCCATACTGCAGCCCATGGAGCAGGTGAATATTTCCTGAAGTAACTGAAGCCCGTGGACAGCCCATGCTGGAGCAGGTTTATCCTGAAGAACTGAAGCTCATGGGGAAAGCCCATACTGGAGCAGGGAAAAAGTGTGAGGAGGAAGGAATGACAGAGGGAACTATTACAAATTGGCCACGACCCCCCATTTTTCATCTCCCTTAGCTGCTCAGGGCATTACTAGATGAGTCTGGAGTGAAGGAATGAAGTTGAACCTGGGAGAGGGGGAAGGAAAGGTGTTGGTTTAATATTTGTCTTTGTTTCTCACTACTCAAATCCACTTTAATTGGCAATAAATTAATTTTCCCCAAATTGAGTCTGTTTTGTCCATGATGGTAATCGGTAAGCGATCTGCCTGTCTCTACCTTGACATACGAGTTTTTTTAGTCTGTTTCCCCCTGTCCTGCTGAGGGCTAGAAGTGAGCAAGTGGCTGGGTGGAAGTTTGGCTTGTAACACACAACCATGCAAGTTACTTGCAAGTCTGCCTTTTGCCAGGGATGAATATGCCTCTTAACTCCCAGGCTGCCAACACCACCTTACAGTGGGACATTCCTTGTTCCTGCTGGATTTCTAAGGCCCTTGGAAATACCATGCAACTAAATTAGGCAACTCAGTAGACAGCAAATATTGACACTGAAATTCCAGAGGCTACAAAGACATTTAGTCCCAAACCAGAGGCTATGATTAGATGCTGACTAACTTTTGAGTACTTGAGCTTCTGTGTGAAATTGTTAAGAGAGATGATAGAATAGAATAATGCAAAGGTAACTAATGCAGCTCTGTAAACACATTTTTAAAAGATTAAATTAAGAAAGCTGTCCTTAGCAAACTTGATAACATGCTTGATTAAATCAAGACAGTGCCTATCAAACAGTTCTCATTAATATATTGGCTGGTCAACTTGACCTGGCAGAAGTTATTTTAGTTGTTTCTCAGATAGAATGCATATTATTTCTTTCCAGTGTACCTGTACTACAGGCAAACATATAAAATAGGGGCAGGAGGGAAGTACAGTGATCTCAAGACAAAATTTTGAACCTCAACAGGAATAAAGGGCTTGCAGAGATTTCAGAGAAAGAGGGTAGGATTTTATTGTAAATCAATAATTGTTGCCTAAAGTGAAACTGTGGATGTTAGGACTGGTATGCCAATATTCCCTCAACATTAACAAGAAAGCTATTTTAGGTGAAGGGCTAGCAAAAAAGATAAGCCCTGCTGAGACTATCCCAGGCCATGTATCTCTATATTGATGGAATTAATACATTCCAGGGAATGATAGGTATTACTAAGACATTAACAGAACTTGTGTATCAAAGAGATAACTAAAACCAAAGTTACTTGTAGCATGTGTGAACATTGTGCTTCAAGTGAAGCAGGACCATATTGCAAAGTGGCTCATATCACAAATCATCTTATTTTGCATGCACAAGGTAATCATGAGTACAATGTATTCTCAACTGCTGCTGAAGTTACAAGTATTTTTGTGTTCTGCTCCAGATTATCTTACTAGGAACATATTTCATATGACATTGACTTTTTTTTATAAAAATACACCAACATCCTAACTTCAGATTAGTTGCTTACCTGTTAATTAAGCTTCCCCCAACTCCCCTTTCTAATCATCTTCAAAATTATGTGATATGAGAAGACTAACAACATACAAGTTAGAAAGGCTCTCTTTTTCTCAATTTTGAGCAGAGATATGAAACTTTCAATGTGAACCAAAGCACAAGCCATCTATCAAGACAAAAAAAAAAAAAATTGCCAGGGTATTTATATCTGAAATGACAGTCATCCAAAGATTGCTCTGTCAGCTCAGCAGACATTTCAGTCCATTCATAGATTATGAAGGATCATGGTCCTTCTCTCAGCCAACTCCTTTCTTTGAAAACCCTTCACGTGAGCCTAGAGCTCTTTGCTGCATTCCTCACTGCTTACATAGGCAGATGCGCTAGGCTGCCCACACAGAGAGAAAGTTTTCTCTCTTCAGAACTGTCTCCTCAGTAGGTCTCCATTTATTCACTAAACTTTCTGCCTTCATTTGCTAAATTCCCAGTTGTATGACTAGCCATCCATCTCAGGAAGATAACACTCATCCCAAAAAAACCCTCAAAAATAAAAAAAAAAAGAGAGAAATCATCTTTATTTTAGTCTCTTACTGACACAGTATTTCTATCACTGCCTCTCTTTTATGCATACATGAACTATTATTTAACTTCATAATATTAGAGTCCCCTTTGTCTAGTGTACACACTTGCTTTGGTCTAAGGTCAGACCTACAGCACAGAGCTAGGAATATGGAAGAGGCTAATGATTTTTGGCTATTAAGAAAAACACACAATAATTCTAAGAAGTAATAACATTTGGATAAAGATGTTTTGTTGTTTTAAAACTCGTCATCATAAAGAAATCAGCCTTTGTACTGTAAAGGTCATCCCATACATGTAGCAAGTGCTTGTAGACCCCATACTTGTCATCCAAATTTTAGCTTAAAATCACTTAAGAGCTTCTTTAACTTGCTTTTAAGAGTTCCCATCCAGAACTCTTACCCCTTTTAAGGATTTTCAGTATGTTTGCCTACCAATCTCTTGCCTTTGAACCTGTAAATAGCTATTAACATTTTCTCAGATGCACTGACATTTTTCATTTCTCAGTGATGTTGGTAGGAGCTGAAGATACTCTGCAATTCTGAATAGTAATTTAAAGGAACCTCATAAATGTTGACATTGTGGCATGAAGGGCTCATTATTTTGTAAACTATTTAGTCAAAACTTTAGCTGCTCAGCACTCAGACCACGTCATCAGGTTTGAACTGCTCCTGTTTATAAAGTATAAGCTATGTTTTCAACTTCTTCTTGATGAAGTCCTCTCAGTGATCTACAGCTTCTACAACAGAAGTTAATTTCCACACTGGTTATCTGAAGACAATATAATTAATTTAGCTGACTTTCTTCCACTGCCTTCCATAAGTTGGCATTGTCCTGCTTAGTTGTGTGTGTTTCATTCAGACTAACAGTCAAAGCTACTGTGGTGTTCTGGGACTTCAATACACAACTGATACTTATTTTCCTCTGGTAGCTGAGAAAACAAAAATATTATTGTAAGAATTATTATTCCTTTCTAAGAACAGAAAAAAAACCCCCAATGGTTTCAGGTGCTTTCAGGTTGGTTTTGCCATAAAAGGTAAAAAAGATTTCAAAGCTAAGTTTTCATTGCATTCTTCACAAAACGTCCATAGCATTCAGAGAACATCTCTATAACCTTTGACCTTACTGTTTAGTATTATGATATACTGTATCATTATTTTATTGGCATTATTTTATTGGATTTTAGGATATCATTATGCTGCTTTGTTGGCTGTTTCATTGCCTCCAGTAGCATAAGCCACATTGCTTGCGGTGGATTTTTGCAGTTTAATTAGTACGCTGCTGTGCTGTTTTTAGTGGCATGCTGCTACGGTACCTTTAATTGAAATCTTTCTCTTATGACTATAATAATTATATCACCCTGATGCCTTTAATCTGGCACCATTATATAGCATGTGGCTGTGCCGCATTAACTTCTTGATATTAATCATTTGGATTAGCACCAAGGGATAACCCAGAAGTAAGAAACACACTGGCTCCCCAGTTGGAGTATTTTCTCATTTATAAGTTCTTCTGTAAGGCCACGGATGCATGCTTGTGGCATACTCAAAGACAGCAGGATAAGCACCCTTATGTAACAACTATGCTTTTAAAAATCCTGGAATCCATGTATCTTCTCAGTCTTTTCCCAAACTTTCTGTATCCAATATGTCAAATATTTTTTATTAATTCCAAGAAAGTCCACTTTTTCTCCTCAATTTTGTTTCAGCCTGTCCTGGTTTCAGCTGGGATAGAGTTAATTGTCTTCCTAGTAGGTGGTACAGTGCTATGTTTTTGAGCTAGGTATGAGAAGAATGTTGATAACACACTGATGTTTTCAGTTGTTGCTAAGTAATGTTCAGTCTAAAGTCAAGGATTATTCAGCTTCTGGTGCCCAGCCAGCAAGAAAGCTGCAGGGGCACAAGAAGCTGGGAGGGAACACAGTCAGGGCAGCTGACCCAAAGTGACCAACGGCGTATTCCACACCATATGACGTTTTAGGAACTGGGACGGGCGCGTTGCCGCTCAGGGTTCTTCCGGGTGCGTCGGTCAGCAGGTGGTGAGCAATTGCATTGTGCATCACTTGTATATTCCAATCCTTTTATTATTACTGTTATCATTTCATTAGTGTTATCATTATCGTTATTAGTTTCTTCTTTTCTGTTCTATTAAACTGTTCTTATCTCAACCAATGAGTTTTAGTTCTTTTCCCGATTTTCTCCCCCATCCACTGGGTGTGGGGGGGGAGTGGGTGAGAGGCTGCGTGGTGCTTAGTTGCTGGCTGGGGTTAAACCACGACACAGTCTTATGGGCTAGCAAATGGATGCAAATTGCTCTGGATCATTCCTTTTGGATATTTCATAAAATACCAAATACTTTGCACGAAAGTTGAGATCCTTCTCATGTTTTTCTTAGATATTCTGCTACTTATTTTAATGTACTATCTTAGTGCTATATAGGGCTTTGCAAAAACAAAAGAGGAAAAAAAAATAATCATGCTTTTTATGGACCTAGTAGCTGGAGACAGGAATTAATGCCATTTGATATGGTAAAAAATACATACACTATTTCAGATTAATGCAGTGTTCAGTTGAGGAGGTCCACTCTACTTTTGAATACTGATGATTCTATTTATAACTCCATCTTCCCTGATCTATTTAGAGCTGAGGATTGCAAAGGGTAGTGTCTGTGAGAGATCTTGGAATGAACGAAATCCAGTTGATTAAAGTACATCTTGATAAAGCCAAAGGTGATATTGCAGGATGCAATAGGAAGATACAGCAGCGCCGGTATCTTTTCCTTTGACTAAGGGATGTCTGCTCATTTTTTGCTAAAAGTTGTAGTTTCTTGAATCTCTAGCTTAAAATGAATGGTCACACCATTACAGTTCTGGAATGCTTCCTCCTGGCAAACACACCATAACTCTATTTCTGATGTGAAGTTCCATGTCATAGCATCCATGTCTTTCTTACCTACAGGATGGATTGCTTCAACATGCTTATGTTCATAATAGATATCTAAATTGGGATATTACGTGGCCATCTGCTAAGTGACAATGATTTGTTATAACACCTGTTTGTATTCTTGTGAGTTGCAATAGTTTTCTAAAGCTCTAAACAAACTCTCTTTGCACCTGTGAGACACCTCTGTTCACTATGAAGTAAGTTCAGATCTTGTCTGGTGTTACACATCCTTGGAACAATTCCTTGGTTGTCTGGACCAAGATTTGAAGTAGTACAAGTTGATCCATATCTTGCATGGCAATCCCATGAGCAGAGACTTGAGTAGTAGGACTTCTCTGTGGAAGTAAGTATTTGTGATTTTAAGATACATTTTGTTAAATGACTTACCAGTCTGTACCAGCCATGCAGTAAGTCATGAAGTTTCTGAAGAGTGGAAGAAATCGGAACTGTTGAGGTGTGTTGATTATATGGTTTTATGGTTATAGCTCATAACTCCTATATGGTTTTGCTTTAAAATAATATGGAAGGGGTCAAGTTGCTTTGGATGGAAGTCTTTGCAGTCAAGTTGCTTTTAAAGCAAATGTAATAAACGCATGACCCTCTCCTTACCATAAATTTTTGATCAGCTAGGTGTTAAAGGCGTATGAAATTCACACACTGGGATCTGTAATGAGCATGCTAGTCAATAAAGACCTGTAAACTGGGTGGCAGATCCATGGTTGTTTGGTAGGTGATATGTCATGAGAAAAATAATGCATTTTTGGTTCCTTGTATTGGGTTCTGAAGTGGTTTATGTTAGGTTGTGTGATAGAAACTCACCTGCACAACTGCAAAGGAGCGCAGAGAGATCATGGCGCATTGAGGGAACACAAATAATACTCTGGTGAGCTATCAGCAGCAACTACCTAGGG
This sequence comes from Pandion haliaetus, assembly GCA_013401275.1. NCBI lineage: Eukaryota > Metazoa > Chordata > Aves > Accipitriformes > Pandionidae > Pandion > Pandion haliaetus. Next base: position 68,599 of record VYZV01025251.1, read on the forward strand.
GTATGGTACATATTATGGGATGCATAATGGGAAGAGCATTTGGGGATTGTGGAAGCCTCATTATAGAATTCTTAGGGGAATAACCAAGGACAGGGAAAGGGAGAGATCAAGGTAGTTTGGGATGGAACAAGCAGGAAAATAGGGGGATAGCAGGATAAATGGGACCAGTCCTGTGTGAACAGTTGCCTGGTCAATACACTTGCCTTGCTCTGCCCTGTCCCTCATCACTGCAGTCTGCTCTGACTTCTCACTGAACTCCTTTTCTATTTTCCTGGATGAGGGGCTGTCTATTATCTGTGTATGTGTGAGTATATAGGGTGTAAGTGCCAGCAACTGGAGACATAGGTCACAGGGGTCCATATGTTTAGGGTTCCAGCAACTGGAGCATGTAAGGTTTCATGCATCAGTGTGTGATCACTGGTGAAACTAGAAGAATTGGTGAGCAGGGTAAGTGCCCTGGGAGCCATGTCCTTCTCTGAAGGTAAGGCACCTGGAGGAGTTAGCTCCCAGAAAGACCAGGGCAACTGCCGAAGAGACCATAGGGCCTGGGAGTCAAATTAAAGACCTGTTTGCATGTGTGTGTTTGTGTGTGCAAACTGGAGTGTAGGGCATCAGGAGCCAGTGACTGCATAGCACTGGTCTAAGGACAGTTACTGGTGGGATCCATGGTGTGAATATGTTCTGAATACCAGAAGCTGGAGAGAAGGGTCCAGGGCAGCTACTGGGCAGACCACATTCCTAAGCACAGCTGCTGGGGGATCCAAGTTGTACTTCTATATATGTATTTCCCACTAAGAGACCTTTGTCCTGATCAACCAGAAAAGGGAACAGGACGATTCCTGTTGGTGCTGTTTGTTTTTTATTTATTTTGGTCTGTATGACCAGCTGTATGTATATGTGCATGTGTATGTGTACATGTGTATAAAGGCATGCATATGTATGCCTTTTGGGAATATACGCTCAGCCTCACTAGGGACACAGACCTCCAGCAGCCTCAAGAACTATCAGATTCAGCAACCCTAACAGTTGCCATTCTGCCTTCTGTCCCCCACATATATGACTAATTGAGCCTAATTAAGCAGTGATTGTTTGCCCCTTGCAAGAATTAGTTGGCACAATTCATTGTCTTCCACCAAAGGGAGACATTATTGATAACAAACAAGAAAGCAGCCTAAGGCTAAAATTTCTTCCATCTTTCCAGTTGCATACTTCCCTCTTTATGATACCCAAAATAGGGAGTAGACTTTGTATATATTCCAATGCCAGTTTCTAACAGTCTCTCATCCCTTGAGTTAAGAGACATTTTATAGCCAGAGTTCTAAAGATATCTTTTGAAATTGCTACTAGTAGGAAAGCTGACTTGAGAGAAAACTACGTTTTAAAATATGGCTTCATTATGCCAGCTAAATACAATCAACATAAAAAATGTTTACAATTTTATAGAAACTGTGTTTTAGGGTAACACATTCTCTCAGCAGTACTGCTCATTCTCACATATTTTGCAAACATGCATTCAATTAAGATTTTTTGACTTAGAGTTTTTGTTAAAAGAAGTGGCAAAAGTGAATTCAGGTAATGTGAACCTGAGCCTTACACATCAAATCAATGTATGTGAGGGTGTGTCCAATTTGTGGGGTTTTGTCTCATTCCTCATTTCCTCCCCCCCTCTTCAGCACTTTTCTCTAAACTTAGCAGCAAAAGTATAGTTAGTTTTATTTGTTCTAGAGTTAATAATGTAGCTTAGAAGTAGGTCTGTGTTTTTATAGGTTTTCTAATTATTTTTTCTAATTATTTTTTAATTGCTTTCATGTGCTTTGGCAGGGATCTGTTATTAAGACAGTCTGGCTGGTTTAGTGCTAAGGCAGATCTGGTGAATGTTACTGGTAGTGCAAACATTTTATTCTTACAATAGAAACTACTTACAAGGAACTTAGATAAAGTGAAAAATCGATTACTGTACATTTGTATTTAAGAAAAGCTACAATAACTTCATTTATTTTAAAGAAGAAGGAAAGAAGGCCCATTTCTACTACCTCAGAATAACACACACTGACACATGCTTTTTTCCACATGGAGGTGCTCACCTTGTCCTTTAGTTTAAATGACATCAGGTGAGGCTGAGGAAATCTTCAACACCTGAAAGCTCACTGTCAGCATTTACTAAAAGGAGGGCTTATTTTCACTGTGGAACAGATTTTGAGATGAACTTCATAAAAGGATCAAAGGTAGCTTTAATGGAGCACATTTTAATATATTTTACAAGAAGTAACTACACATACACAATGAATTACTTCTATTTCAATGGAAAAATATACAGTTATA
>VYZV01025251.1:80899-91489 GCA_013401275.1 Pandion haliaetus
CTCTGAAGCCATTCTGTCATAGAAAGTTGCCCCATGCCCCGTGTATGCCTTTACGTTAGTCTGACCTACACTCTGAATAAAGTGTATGTTACCAACTGGTGACTATTTTGTAATCAGAATTTATTTAGGAATAGTGTAAAATTTTTATTTTGTCTTATTTTTAATGTTTTTTAAGTATTTAGTAGATGATAATGATTCTGTGGAATATATGTAAGATAAATATTGCACATACTTGGTAATAAAAATACCACTGTAGGTAATTAAATAATTTTAAATGGACCATATGCTTATATTTTGGAAAATAAAGTGGAGTACAGTTTACTAAAACTTGGATATCTGGGGATTTTGGAATATAGTGCTTAGTAGTATTTTAAAGATTCTCACTTATAAAATTATGTTGATATATTTGACTCAAAACTCCTTAGCAATTAAACTATCCTGAGTTCTTCACTACGTTAACTATGTTTAAAGCAAGGTCCAAATGCAGATTTAACGTCTGCTGCAGTATATTGTGAAGAGCGAGGACAGTGTTCTTTGCTGGTCACCCAGTTGGTTCCCCACACATAGGCTTCTAGTGTCATTTGAGAAATCTAAGGTATCCAGTACCATGGACTGCAAAAGTGACAGTAGCTTTGCCTCTGTGAAGGGGAAGCAGGAAGCAGAGAGCATATACAATAAGGCATCTTAACAATGATGGACATTTAAATTTAGCAACTAATTCAAACCCTGGATGGAAGGCAAACCATAACACTACAGGAGTTTTTTGACAAGGGAAAGAAGTCTGTTGTTCAGATTAACAGTGTTTTAAACTAAACTTCTCCTATATAACATGGATCCAGTGATGACTGGAAGGGAGCAGACAACAATCTTTATAGTCATTGAGCATTGGTTATGAGGGGAATATGTCACCATCACAGTGATAAAGGAGTTTGGTCCAGACAGAGCTTGGGAGAAGCCCTCTCATTCTTTCTCCAAGCAAAGCTTGTGGGCCTGCTTTTCTATTCTGACATTTTTGGTGCCAGGACTCAAATTCTTTTGACCTTGCATCTCGTCGACATGCTTTGAGCACTACAAGAGATCTGCTGGGAAGACCACTTTTGTTGAAAGAAAAGAAATCAATAGGAATTGACACGGTGCAGGAGTAGTCCATTAGAAACCTAGATATTACTTTGGAAAGCACTATAATAAACAATAAAATAATGACACTAAATAGAAACTATGACCAAGCTGTGCTCTCTTGGGCATCATTCTTCTAACAGGGAGAAAGTAGATAATATTCAGTCATGGATTCCTGTCTATGCAGGATAATCTAGAAGGGTATTTTTTATCAGTTAATGCCTTACATACTCTTCAACAGGAGACAAATGTTAGACTTTTATATTTGTGTCTCTTGTATCTTCCAGTGTCTATACACTACCTTTTTCTGCAGCTCCAAAAGGAAGGAAATAATATCATTTTCTTACCATACTTTTTACGCCTTACACAGGTAAGTAGCTGCCAGTCAGACAACATGGTCGTCTGCAAATTTCTATTTCTTTCTTCAGTTCAGAGTGATTCTTCTGTTCATCTTCACATACTTTATTTTGGATCGCAGTCTGAAGACAAAACTGTCTTTCTTCTCTCAGCAGTAGCACTGGGAAAAAATGCTTTTTAAGTGACATGAATCATGAACTTCATTTTTCTTTGAGACACCCAAAAAAAAGAAAAGATGCTTTTATTAGTGAGGTTTAGAAAAAGGAAGCAGAATTAGAATGGGGGAAAGAAAAGGACAAATAAAAAAAGCATGAGAGAAATTATGTTTTCTGATTCTCTCTTTTCGTAATCCCCTTTTAAAATATTGCTTAATGATAATGCCTTTCCTATTGCAATAATGAAGTGCAGTATTTGCCAAAGCAACCACAAAGTCTATCTGTTTATGGATAGAGGAAGAAACCAAACATCCTTCTGAGTGGGAATTTAGAATTAAATTTTAGAGATCCCTTTTCCTGCTTCTCATAAGCTGACATGTAAGATCAGAAGAATTGGGAAACATCCCCTCCTGCTTAATAAGACAGCATGCAAAGTCCAACAAGAAGAAAGCAGATAATAATCCAAGGAAGAAAAAAATATTCTTATTATACCATTGTCAAGGTTAGATCCAAACCACTGACATGCCAACAGGAAGATTGTTATTGACTTCTATGAGTTTCCTCGCTTCTTTGTGGAATGTGAGGGGAGGCAGTCAGGGGGGGAGAGAGGGAGAGGGAGAGAATGGAGCATGGAAGTCCATGGGTCCAAACACTGCAGGGATGTGGAAGAAAGGACACTGAAAGTCTGTCTTTCCTTTATATGCAGACCGTAGCTTGCATAGTAAAACCCTGCTGAATTTATTTCTGAAATGTAAGGTGAAATCCTACTAGCTACCTAGTAGGATATATATTCCTACCCAAGGATATATTTACAGCACACATTCTGGACAAATTTTGAATGGCAAAATAAATATAAAAGGGATAGTGGGATAGATCCGTAGCTTGAAATGGATGCAAGCATGCAAATTCTTCTTGAAAAAGCACTGAAGTAACAATTATTTAACTTAAACTCAACTTTTCCTATCAGAGATTCATTAATGTAACAGGGTGGAGGTTTAACTGTTGAGATGGCAAAGCTCTATCCATGTTTCAAGTTACTATTTCTAATATAATGCTTTTTAAGTCAATATTTTTTTAGGTAGAAATAATTTTGAATTTACATCAGAATTTTTGCCGTTATTTTTGTTTAGTTTTTCTTTCTTATTCTGGTTTGCTCTCCCTGAGGGGGCACCTTTGAACCAATGCTTACAACACTTGTAGTACTTACAGAATCCAGTGAAGGTAGTCTGATCTTAGAAGCACACTATACATACAGCACATGAGCTTGGGGAAGAAGAGCTTATCCCTGGCTAATGGATGGACTAAAATTGCTTATTTAATTAAATGTAAAACATTCAAAGTTTACCAAAGCCACAAATTATTTTCAATTTAGACCATTCTCTAAGAAGCTTTGATTTGTTTCCCTTTTTAAATTTTTTAATAGATTTGGGGTCCCTTCCNTCCCTTTCCCTTTCATCATATTTCCTTCAGTTTATCAAGTGCCAGTAGGCTGAAAGCATTTCTAATGCATCACAGTTGTGGCTTGCCATATATTTATTTATGGCCTTTATCAATAACAGATGATCAATTGTACCCAAATTGTATGGCAATCATGTGGCATAGGTAATTATCCACTAGAGAAGGGGAAGGGAATATCAAACAAATTCTCATCTAAAACAGAATTAGAAAACAGGTTTATAGCAGTATACCAAGCCAAAGTTGTAAATGTACTTTGGCTTAAATATATACCTACAATACTATCTTAATTAGTGGAAAATCCTAGAGTTCAGTTAATTTAACAATCAAATACATACATAGAGATTTTCTTTTTTTACACAGAAAATACATACTATTATTTCTATATTTCATTAGTATAGGTTCCATATTTCAGCTGGAAAAACTCTCACAGAAACTGAGCAATCAGCCTCTCTAGGTATGGTATAGTAATGTACTAGCTTGTGTGTATGAGGTCTTATTATAGAGATGTCAGTTTTAGTTTGAAACATAAACATATTTTTATTTATACATTAGTGCTTATAGTGATCAATGACTATGTGTGCAGTATATTAGAATTTGGTTTTGATCAGTAGAAAGCAATTATTCATAAAACTCAAAACAGAAGGCAAAGTTGTGAAAGAAAGGAGAAGAATTATGTCTTTCTTACAGGGAAGGTAATTTTAATATAGACGAGATTGGTCCAAGTTCTGCAGTTTGGATTGATAGATTATCTAGCAGAACTATCATTTCAATAATCTCAATGACAGTGCAGCAGTGGATACTTGGTACAATATTATAAATTAAATTTACTGCAAATGTCATTGCAGAGAATATGGAAAGGGATCCGTCATTTGTATTTGTAGAAGTTAAGATAGGGAAAAATTTAAGATTCTTTGACAAAACATAATGAAAATTATCTATATGATATAGCTATGCTACCAGTTGTCTAAAAGATTCCTTTCATCATTACTTTGCTCATTAGGATACTTGAATTACACCAATGTTTATTTGATAAGAGAGGAATGTTCTCTTCAACAGAAATATATTCTTGAAAATTGTTTCCAGGATTTAAGAATACCTAAAGTCCATGTTTCAGAAATAGTTTCTCAGAAAGTATGAACTGCTTCTGTCTAATTACAGTCTACTTATGGAACTGTAAAAGCTAAACTGTGAATTGGTAAATTAGTATTCACCTCCGTATAGAGTCATATATTGATGTGACAGTGATGTTGGCAACATAGATACCAGGCCAGTGATGTAAAAGCTCTCAAATAGAGGGGACTGAGGAACAATAATAAAAGTGTTCTTTCTGTTTACTGTCTTCTGTAGCCCCATTTTATTGTTTTCTTTGCCATCACAAGGTCATATATAGTGCAATCTAAAAGCTTTAAGCAAAATTACAGAAGAGTTTAATTTGCAGGCACCTGAAAATCAGCTGCAACACACTGGAGCTAAATTCTCTTCAAAGTTAGAACTCATAAGTTGAGATGAACTTTCTTACCTAAGGGAAGTTACTGGGACTTATCTTTGAAAGCAGAATTGTAGCATTAGCATTAAAACGCAATTAATGAAAACAAGCTTAGTTGCTGGGTTTTTTAGTGTTGTGTTGGTTTTTTTTAAAATGTATGCTGAAATCAAATAAATGGAAATAGAAATAAACCATACTGCAATTTAACACTCAATATGCCATATCTTTATCAACAAAAATGTATACACATATTTTTAGATTAATTCAGTCAGCAAGCTGGAAAATACAAGAGATCCCATTAATATTAATTATGTTATTTTTAATTTATAATTTAAATGAAATAAAGAATTTTTCTAACCAATGTTCAATGCAAAATGTATTCCTACAGAGAGAATATCAGGTGGGACCCTAGAGACCTGAGTTCTATTTTCAGCCTGCTACTGGCTTGCTCTGAGACTGTTGGCAAATCACATTACATCATTGTGCGTAAGTTTCTCCACCTAAATAATGGCAACTTGCATAAAGTGCTTTGGAAGCATATGCTTCTATAAAGTGTAGATGAATGTTGTTGAATGCATAGTTATTATCTGTAATAGAAGTATTTTATTAAAATATGAAATAATACTCAATATTTAAGTTACTATGAGATTGTATTGATCTGCTTAATTTCTATATTGGTTGTACCTTCACCATGAACACTTCCATGGCCCAACATATGTCCTCCCATGCCTCTTAAAACAAAGAAACAAAGGAAAAATAACACCTACCTCTTTTTCCTTATTTCTATCTTTTTCTTCCCATTTCCTTCCTTCTTCCTTCCCAGTGTTGCCAGCAGGTCAAGGGAAGTGATCCTTCCCTTCTACTCAGTACTGGTGAGGCCACACCTGTAGTGCTGGGTCCACTTCTGGGCTCCTCAGTTTAAGAGAGATATGGACATACTGGAGGGAGTCCAACAAAGGACCACAAGGATCATCAAGGGACTGGAGCATCTCTCAGAGGAAAGGCTGAGAGAGCTGGGACTGTTCAGTCTGGAGAAGAGAAAGCTCAGGAGGGTTATCATCAATGTGTATAAATACTTGAAGGGAGGGTGTAAAGACATCAGAGCCAGGCTCTTTTCAGTGGTGCCCAGTGACAGGACCAGAGGCAACAGGAAAAAACTGAAAGACAAGAAGCTCCATCTGAAGATCAGGAAGCACTTTTTTTGCCATTAGGGTGACCAAGCACTGGCACAGGTTGCTCAGAGAGGTTGTGGAGTCTCCATCCCTGGAGATATAAAAAAGCCATCTGGACATGGTCTTTGGCAATATGTTCTAGGTGGCCCTGCTTGAGCAGGGGCATTGGACAAGATGACCTCCAGAGGTCCCTTCCAGTGTCAACCATTCTGTGATTCTGTGATTTCACATTCATGTTTCAGTAATCCTCCATTCAACCATGGCAACATTGACTTTTTTTCCTGGGCTGTTCCCTAAAACCAAAAGCACATTTTTACCCAATTATTTCATATTCTCTAAATTTGATGACACCAGTATAACAATGGCACTTACTAAAGGGATGACATTTTGTGCTTTCTTTAATTCGTCTACTATTACAATGCCAATTGAATGTATATATTGCACATGTTGTAATTAAGCTGTTGTGGAAAATAACATAGCAATGATTTAAAACAGTCTAAAGGGAATGTATAATTTGAAATTAATCTCCTTCTGCTGTAACCTACCAAATAATTAAGAAAGTTCTCTCTCATGCAACAATGGAAGCAGCCAGGGTACTACTAAGACATTGAGAGAATCAGACATTTTGATTGGTTTTACCTCTCTCTATATATATATTCTTCTATGTTCTGCTGTATTTCGTGTTTCCCTTCTTTCTCTTATAGTTATCCCTTTCTGGTGGACAAGAAGTTGATAAGACTTCCTGCCATGGTTTCACCCCAGCCAGCAACTAGGCACCACACAGCTGCTCACTCACATCCCCCCCACCCAGTGGGATGGGGGAGGGAATCAGGAAAAAGAAGTAAAACTCATGGGCTGAGATAAGAACAGTTTAATAGAGCAGAAAAGAAGAAACTAATAATAATAATGGTAACACTAAGAAAATGAAAATAGTAATAATAAAAGGATTGGAATTTACAAGTGATGCACAATGCAATTGCTCGCCACCCGCCAACCGATGCCCAATTAGTCCCCCACCCCCACTCCCCCCAGTTTATATACTGGGCATGACGTCACATGGTATGGAATATCCTGTTGGCCACTTTGGGTCAGCTGCCCTGGCTGTGTCCCCTCCCAGCTTCTTGTGCCCCTCCAGCCTTCTTGCTGGCTGGGCATCGGAAGCCAAAAAATCCTTGACTTTAGACTAAACATTACTTAGCCACAACCAAAAACATCACTGTGTTATCAACATTCTTCTCATACCTAGCTCAAAAACATAGCACTGTACCACCTACTAGGAAGACAATTAACTCTATCCCAGCTGAAACCAGGACACTTCCCTTGTCACCAAAGGGTATATATTCTAGTTCCATTTGTCCATAAAATTGAAACTAATGTGTCAAAATGGGAGAGAATATCTGTCAGGACCATGAGGATGTGTAGGAAGATAACTCAAAATACATTGCTATCACTCTCCTGTTTGAGCCAGAGGTCATTTTTACCATTGAGAAAACACAGATAGTTACTTCTACACTATTTTTTTTTTCCTTCACATTTTTTTGGATGTATTCCTTAATACAAATAGTTTTTCAAATATACTTGACAATTATTTTAATTTCTAACACAGTAAGTATTTCTAGAATAACAATAATAAATCTATGAATAATCAGACTTGCTATACTTTGGTGAATCTACTACCAAGAAAAACAGAAAAAAGGTAAAAATTTCTGAATGTCACTAGGATGAACATTTTCTTTGAAACATCCCTGATTTTAAGATTTTTGAGTGTATATAACTGAACAATTATGTCATACCCTTGTCTGCCTACATAGCCAAAGCAACATTCGAGCACATAGCAAAAATCTATAGCCCTTCAGCATGCACAAAATAGAGCTCAAGAGACTACTGCCATATAAGGAGGTTTTTAGAAATTCTTATTTATATGACTGTGTGCAATTGTTCACTTTTTTTTTTTTAGTTATTGGAGTAAAAAGCTGCTATGTTAATTATAATAAGAATTTGCTTTGTAGAAGTTTTTTTGGAACACATTTCACTACAGTGCATCAAGGCATGAAATGACCATGATTTATTGCAAAGAACAATTTCCAGCTGAGACAAAGTTATTGGAACTCCTGCTGGCTCAGCTGGAGGGAAGGAACTTTCTTGGAGGACCTTGTAGAGTAACTAAGTACAGACTCTTAAGCGTCCTACATTTAGTTGCAACCATTGTAATATGCAGAACGTATGTGCATACTAAATCCAATCACAAGTGGAGATATGGCTAATGAGTTACATTTCCTGTGGTATCCAACCTCCATGTGGCAGGTACAATATTTATCACACCATATGCTTGATACCACAGGCAAGAGTACATTCTGTAAACATGATTATGGCACCTTTTCATTGATTCAAGGAGTGACATTCAGACAGAAACTGCTTCAAGCTTCTGCCAAGATGGAATAGCTGGAAGGAAGTCAGTAAAGTATTAACAGAAGGTTCCCCAGCAGGAATGTTTTTTCCAAGGAGACCTCAGTATCAAAATCCAGAATGACTTGTCAGTGCTAAAGTGCTTCCCTGATTTCGCAATGATTAATATTCTATTTTTTACCTGAAGATTTTATTGTCAGATTAGTTTCTCTATTACACAAACTACCCTCAATGCCATTTCTCTTTTCCTATATCTGCCACTGAAAAGTTTGCCTGATAGTGAATGCATTTCAAGGTTTTTTGGATGTAACCTAAACATATTCCTTTTGTTTGTCACCTTTTAAAAAGATATTTCCATGTCTAGCCTAATGACAGGCTCTAGGAATCACCTTGAGACTTTTAATATGGCTTTTTGGATTTGGAAGAAATAAAACAAAAAATGTTTAGTCGTTTGTGTTTAACATTACCAGCATATTACTTCTTAAAAGGTTTTTGGGGGTTTTTTTGTACTTTTGGTATAGACTTTTTGTTGCTGTTTAAAAATAAAAATCATTGACAAAGAAACATTTATCTCTTTTATTAAACAGTCTGTAGTCAGTCAGCTATAAGAACATACAACGGTTGTGGTGGAAAAGATCAAAGGCTGTCTAATCCAGCATCCTAGCTTAGGCCAACAGTGGATGCTTGAGGAACAATATAAAGAAAAGAGCATAGGATGATACTTTTTCCAAGTGCTTTCTCAGCCTCTAGCAATGGTGCCTCTGGGATGGACTGAGTAAGAGACAGTGTGACTCCTTTCTATGTAGTTTTCACTATTTCTTTATATAGTTAATTTCTTGTTTGGTTTGGTTTGGGTTTTTTTTGTTTAATCCATGGTCATTGTAAGCATAAAGCAATTGATTGTTCAAGCACAGTATCGAAAAGGTCCTTCAACCTCAAAATTCTCATGGATTTTTAGAAAGCCCTGTATCCTGCCTGGTTCCAGTTGTTATTACAGAAAGGCATGGATCTCCCACAGTTCTCATGCTATATCCATCATTCCTATGGTAGATATATCACATATCCTAGGGCTTCTCAGACACTACTGGATATGTGTGTTTATGCATCTGAATCAAGTCCCTACTATCTACAACATATTACCTGCAGCACAACACAGAGGATAGTTCCCGTTAGCTAGTGTCTGAGCTCCCATTAAAATCAATGGAGATCTAGTAAATCATGTCAAAGATGCTGAAACCAAAGTGCAGCTAATTCTGACATAGGCCTCTACTGATCAGTCAGCTGTGTAGCTTTTTAACCCATTGACTGGTTGACTAGATCTCCATTAACCATAACAAAAGCATTGATACCTTACCCATGTGGAGGCACTTATGTGCAGGCGTCATATGGAACTGAATCCCACTTTTGATGGGGATTCAGTTGCCTAAATACAAGTTCCTAGTGCCATTAACAACACCGAAGGACTCCAAGACATCTGCATGGGGCTTTTGTGTGAGACATAGGACCTGCAGAAGGCTATGACCTTCTGCAACAAATCTTGAACTTGCCTAATCAGGCAAGCAAATCTTGTCTTTACTCTTTTATGTTACTGATGTTAAGAGAGTGCTATGTATGTTACAAATATATGGAAATAACTCTGACCTACTGCCTTTATGTTCTCTATCCTAACTGCAAGACAATCTGATCTCCTATCTTTTTTTCCAAAATTCTGTTACTGACATAAATATAGTTAAATGTATAACCTAATGTTACCCAAATACTGATGAAGTGCTGCTTTTGTAAACAGTATTCAGATCATACTTATATACCTGCCAAAAATATTACGCAATGTAGATTATAAAATTATAAAATATTTCTCCCATGTTAAGATAACTTTTAAGTGCTGAAAGGACCATTAATTTTCCCAGAAAGTTTGGAAAACACTAGTCTATTTTTTTTATTTATGAGAAGTCTAAGATCTGTCTGCAGAGATCATTATGAAGCTGTAAGATTGCAATCAAGAAAAATAATATAATGTAAGGAAATCTTGAAAATGCAAATCAGCTTTTAAAAATAAACCAGATTATTTTTACTAGGAATAACCTTAAAAACAAGAATTCACACCTAAAAATCGGTTCATGAAAGAATACAATGCCTATTATAAAAGGTAATACCTATTATAACAGATGAAATTTTAGAAAAATATATCATTATCAGAAAAAAAAAAAAAATATTTTTTCCAAACAAGCAAAATTTAAAAGACTAGTGATTTTAAAAATATGTCATGTACAAAATAACATTTTCTTTCATTATTACCCAACAGTCCCTCTCAAAGATCCAATATGGATGCATTGAGTAGGGACTTCAAGAAACGTATCTCTATTTTTCATTGCTTGAATATGCAGAAAAGAAAAATACTATTCTTGCTACCAAAAAACAACCAACCAACCAAACCCTCCAA
>VYZV01025252.1:19567-37658 GCA_013401275.1 Pandion haliaetus
TCCTCCAGCCGGACCCAGCGGGGGGGCTTTTATCTCGCGGGCTTATCTGACACCGAGATGCCCGTGCAAACTGGGCCAGCAGTTTCCAGCTAGGGAGTAGGGGAATGCCTAAGAAAAACGCTGGGATGCTCTGGCCTCCGGATGAAGTTTTTCTCCTCTAGCAGACGTGAAGAATGTAATGTTTATTTTTGAGTCAACAGGGAAAGGAGGTGCGCTTTGCCAAAAACCTGGTTTATGGAAATGAGCTGGCTTGGAGATGTGGGGAGTCCCAGCGAGGAGCTGGGATTTGTGGGGGAGGGAGGATGGGAGCGGGGCCAGCTTTGCTAAGGGTCGAGCGCAGCTCCTTTTTTGAAGAGGAGACCTCATGGCTTGTTACCCAAAAGGAGGGCAGCAGCCCTGTAGATGCGTAGTGTAGATGTCTGAGGCAGGCAAGAGAACCGTTTTCCTTTCAGAGCTGGTTTGCATCTCTCCTATCAACCTCCAACCTTATAACAAACTTCCCAGGAAGGCAGGAGAAATGTCAGCCTCACACGCTACCTAAATCATTGGTTCCTGCCTAGGAGCAGCTGGTGCAGAATCAGGAAAGTTGGGCCCCTTTGGACTGGCTCTAGTGGAGGAAACCATTTAAAGAAGCGTAGAGCTACTTTTCAAGTTCCCGTCCTATGAATGACCTGTGGAGAGGGGTTCAGTTGCTCAAACAGACATTACTAATGCTTCTCTGTACCTTTAGGGGAATTCTGCATTTAATTCATGGTCTTTCTGGCATGCAGCTCATGGAGCAAAGACACCACAGTGTGTAGCCTCTTACCACTGGGGTATCGGAGGCAGAAATCGCCAAAGAGTGATTATGACCGCTATTGCTAATAACTATTTTCTAGCGACCACTGCTTGGTAATGAATTTTTTCAGAGACAGAAGGGATCCAACAGTAGGATCAAGACAGTAGAAATTTTTACATTTGGCTTACTGGGATTAATATTACATTTATTAGAACAAAGAGAGGTCATTGGTTTTTGGCAGGAGGGGATTATATCACTGCTTAAAGTTAGTTAGTGTTTAAGTCTAAAAATACATTTGCAAAAGGACAGAAATTTGTAGTATATAATTCATAATAAAAAGCTTTACTAAACTATTGTGGATTGTTTGGTACAGATGGAAATTCTAGTTTAAGAGAACAGCAAATCCATGTGATTTGCAGCCTTTTTAATGGAATGATTACATAATGTCTATAAAATGAATAATTTCTCTTCTAGGACTTTATGGAGACTTGGATACTCTGCCAGACTACTGAAAACTAATCGTTTTAGGACAGCTGCATCAAATACATCATTTCCAGCAGTTTGGATGCTATTGGCGCAATATTCTGGCAGAATACCTGGCCTGTTTGTAGTAGTTAAAAAAAATAGGTTTTTTACAATGCCTGAAACTGTGGAGGATAAAGCTAATCTAGAACTGTATTCACCGCATCCTGAAGTGCGTGGGATGACACTACTCAACAGAGAAGCTTTTAAAAGGACAGTTGTTGTTCCAGTTCTTAAAGTCAAGAAAGAAATTGTAAATACTTTGCTGAAGTCCCTAAAACACACGGTACTACAGCGTCCTGGTCTAAAGCGAGTGGTTGATGATCCAGAAGATGAGGACAGTAGACTTGTTATTCTGGATCCTCATAAAATACCAGAATTCTTATTAGGAGAATCGGAGCAAGAGGTATTAAAACAGCTTAATGTTCGTCCTGAGGTGTCCAAGTATAACTTGGAGCTGACTTATGAGAACTTCAAGTCGGAGGAGATCCTACGAGCAGTCCTTCCTGAAGGTCAAGACGTCACTTCTGGATTTAGCCGTGTTGGTCACATAGCTCATTTGAATCTTAGAGATCATCAGCTACCGTACAGACATTTGATTGGTAGGTAAAACAACTCATCTCAAAAAAGTAATTAATATATTTTGTATATTGTTAAAAAGATATTTTAACAGTTATTCTACCGATAAATTATTACTTGTACAAAGAAAATGTTTGAGTGCTTTTCATTGCTTTATATTTCAACTTTAAATAGCCTTGTGCTGATGCTGTAGCAGTGCACAGAAGGCACAGTTCTCTCCTCTTACAGTAATTGTGGTCTCCCTTCACTAAGCATTGGGTCAGGGTAAAGTATGTGCCTTAGAAAGATGTCACGTCTGCAACCCTGAATCATTAGGGTTGTTCTAATACAAGCTTACTTAACTGTAAACAGCAGTGTTTGTATCTGTTGCAGAACATTAAGAGGTTGTAGTCCCTTAACCGGAATATCTTTTGCCCTCTCTTTCAGGCCAGGTTATAATAGACAAGAATCCGGGAATCACCTGTGTAGTGAATAAAACCAGTATTATTGACAGCACATACAGAAATTTTCAAATGGAGGTGCTCGCTGGAGAGAACAACCTGGTAACCAAGGTACAGGGTTTTTTCACCTGTTATTTTGAATTTAATATGTTAAAACCCAAAGGCACCTACTGGAAAGATGTGATGAAGAGATGCTAAGACCATTCCTTTGCACAGTGCCCTTCCTGACACCTGTTTTGGAGTGTAAGAGTTGGCAGTTACTTCTACGTTCATTTGTCCTGGTCTGCTAAGAGCAAACTCGCAACCACAGGGATCATGAACATAAGTATTCTTTCAATTTCACAGCCTAGATTTTAATGGTACGTAAAAGCAGCTGAAGTAAAGGTTTCTTACAGAGATGCTAATTACAGACTTGTAGTGAGGGGTGCTTCTCACTCTAAAGCCAAAATACTTAGTGGATTTGATGTAAGAAAATGCTGTTTCTTAATTTTACCAAGCCTTGTACAGTGGCTTGTACAGAATGCAAGACACTTTTTTAAATCTCACTGGCTTTGCAACTTAGGCAACATTTTGTCTATGCCTTTTTCTGTCAGCAGAAAGACAAACCTCATCGCTCCTCTGTTTTGACATTTTTCAGGTGTAAAGCACTATGTAACTGCCAAGTATTCTTCACTCGGGGTTTCTTGTCCTTAGCTGGAAACTTGGCCACTGCTTCGACCAAAAAATATTTTTTCCTAACTGTTAGCAGTTTTATACTTTTAGAAGAGAAAACATTAGATTACCAGTAAAAAAGTTGAATAGCTTGGTAGAACATCCTGTATATGCACAGAGAAGGCATTTGAATTGTCAAGGCAGAAGCGATAATCAAATATTATGCAGATGGTATTAGCTCATTAGGCATACATCTAGCATACCACTGAGCTGCACACCGAGGAGTGCAGATACACTTCAGTATGTTTCTTGCTGGCAAAGCAAATGATACAGTGATTTGGATCCGAAGTTACATTACTTCAGAGTCACACAGTTCAAGTGTGGTGGTGCAAAGTGAGTATTATCTTGCATCCCATTCTCATCTGAATAAACTCTGTTTCTTCTTAGCTCTGTTCTTAAGACAGTGGTCATCCCAAAGTTTGGGTTTGGATCAGTTTCCAAACTATCACCTTGAGAGATAAAATACAGTATTTCTTCAAACTGCAGAATTTGCTCCCAATGGCTTTATATTTGGCTGACTGTTGCCATTCTTGTGCTGTATCGTTCTCAGACGCTTATTTACTATGTGGACTCTGCTAAGGAGGGCTTGAGGCATCTTCCCAAGGTCTGCTTTCAATAAAGGAGTTGTCAGCCAGCCACAAAGCTCTTGAAAAGCCTCAGAATTATTTTTTTTTATGGTCGTTTTAAGTTGTTTTATTTCCACCTGGTGATTGAGACATGCATAAGCCAGCCATCTGGATTGACAGCTGGAACATTCCTTATGGCTATTTCTGATGAGTAGATCTGTTTATACAAGATTCATGTGTACTACTAATGGAACAAATGTCAATGTACACGTTACCATTTGATAAAGCACCTTGGGTTTTAGCTGTCTTAATTACTAATAATGCTTAAACATGCCTGGAATTTGAACACAGAGACTTAAGCAAACTTTTTGGACTTTCAGGTCAAGGAAAATAATATTGCATATGAACTGGACTTTTCTAAAGTCTACTGGAACCCACGTCTTTCCACAGAACACGGCCGTATTGTTGAGCTTTTAAAGCCCGGTGATGTCCTTTTTGATGTCTTTGCTGGGATTGGACCTTTTGCAATTCCAGCAGCAAAGAAAAAGTGCCATGTTTTTGCAAACGATCTCAATCCTGAATCCTACAACTGGCTCCTGCACAACTGCAAACTAAACAAAGTAGACAACAAAATAAAAGCGTTCAACATGGATGGCAGGGGCTTCCTCCTGGGGCCAGTAAGAGAAGAACTAAGTAAAGAGCTCCAACTTCTGAAAGGAGAACAGAAAACCTCTTTTCATATAGTCATGAATTTGCCAGCTTTGGCTATTGAATTTTTAGATGTGTTCAGGCATCTCTTAGCCGGAGAGCCATGCAGCACTGCTGGCCTTCCCACAGTGCACTGCTACGGTTTCTCCAAACATGATGACCCAGCCAAAGATATTCAAGAACGAGCTGAGGCTTCACTGGGAACCTCCTTGGATGGACGCTGTTCTACTTACCTGGTTAGAAATGTTGCACCGAACAAGGAGATGCTGTGCATTAGTTTCCAGATTCCAGCGGACGTGCTGTACAAGAGGCCCTGCCCTGATGAAGGTAAGGAACAAGCCCTCTGCATGGCACTTGGATTTCAGGCTACACCTTTTGCTGTCTCAGGCTGGTCCCACCTTGTCAGCCTGTGGAGCGCTTCAGCTGTGTGACAGCGATGCTGTACTCCGGTGTGAGTGAGGAGGTGGCCGGCAGGACTAAGCGCCTGCACATGTGCAGCAGCTGCAGGGTTTCATGCGCTCTCGGCAACAGTGCTCTGCTCCTCTGCTCCCAGCATGAGCCTCCACAGAAAACGGTGGACTGGACAGGATCATCCCACAGGCCAACAGACCTTTATGCCCTAGATTGCCTGCTGGGGGAGGATGAGGTATCTAACGCCAAGTACACATTTCTATTAGCTAAATACTTCAGAACTGGAGCTTCGTTTTCACCCAGGGTAGAATGGTGTACTTCCAGGTGACTGGTCCCAGTTCTGACCTCCTCTCTTACGCTTACACGGACTCAGTTTATGTCCGGCACCACTACATCAGCAGAATCAGGTTCTGTACAATTTAATTGAGAAATAGATATCCTTGGAGATCTTTAATGTTGAATTTGAGTTTTATTTTTTTATAATTGGTGATTTGTTTCTTGTGGAAGCTAGTTGGTTTCAGTGATCCTGAGCTTTGCACTACATGATGGGAGGGAGAGGGGGAAGGCTTTCAGTCTGCATTACGTGAACTGGAGGAAAGGAGGTTTTGGTAAAGCTTTAATGCCATGAAACTTACTTTTACGCTGTTGTTGGGTAGCACTGAGATGTAGGTCAAAATGTAGCTCCATATAGGTTTTTTGAAAGTCCTTTTTGGCATTTGGTAAAGACCCCCCATGATTGCTGTAACGGTTTTCATTTTTGACTGGTAATCCTGACTTTAACTCTCATCTCTTCCTGTTAAATCCCTTAAGCGTTAACATGGCTTGTGGTTTAGTTCAGTCTGTTTACTGTACATTAAGTAACTTACTTTTTCTAACCTTCCAGCAACACCAGCCTCTAAACGTCTGCGTACAGGCAAAGATTTTTCTGAAGAGACGTTACCGAGTTGAAGACTAGAGTTACGGTAACTACGTTAGCAGTTTGTGTAAGGTATACTTAGGTTACCTCTGGTTTACCCCTTGAATTATTTGAAGCATACCTGTGTTACCCATCTCAGGTGCCAAGATGTGTAATGCATGTTACAGCTTTACTTTGTGAGCCTTGCTTCCTGCATTTACCTTTTTTTTTTTTTTTTTTTTTTNAAGCAGATTGAATTGTTATTACAAAAAAATAAAACTTTGCTTTTTTGTAATAAATGTGTTTTGGTACTTTTCTGCTCTATTGTTTCACGCCCCATAATTCAGTGACACACACTGGGATAGTTTTTTGCTATGTCATTTTGATACTGTGCAGTTTGTGGCAAAAAGATTTTTATATTTTGTTGGGTCTAGCAAGATGACTTGTATAATAACCCTTGCATCAGATTCTCTCGGACAAATGGTTTTGATGTTCAAGAATACTAGATTACTGTTAGCAGATGCACAAACAGCTCTTGTGTAAGCAAGATAGATAACCTTTCAAAAACTTAACCCAAGATGCAAAAAGCCCCAAACAGCCATAAAGACTTGTTCCTAGGCTTTTGAGTAATAAATGCTTTTTAACAGTGAGATTTAGTTAGGGATTATTTGACTCCTACCTTAGTGTTTGCGCACCGTTAAAGCAGGAAAGACTGTAACGCTGTTTGTGCCGTTGCAGATGACGTACACGCTTGTGGTGCAGCGCTGGACTGAAAACCAGTACCTGGCTGAACAGTCCTCTTGTCTTGAAACCACGTCCTCCTGCGGCTTTTGTGCCTCTGCCCTCTCCCAGCTCTCCCCCTACCTCCCCGAGTGCTCCTCCGCTGCAGTCCCTGGGTGATCCCTCTGACTGGCTGCCTGTGTTCTGCAGGGATTGGAAAAGCCTCTGCCTTTGATTTCCTTTTCTTACCCATCCAAACTATTGTTGGGCAATGTCAACCACAAATAGTTTCTTGGGACAGAGAACTCGGATCACCCTCTCTGTTTCAGATGTTTTCCTTCTGTCCAAGCTCAGAGCTCACGCCTAGCAACTCAGTTACCAGATGTCCGTCACCCTCCCTGGCTCTGCTGCTGTGGCTCCATCACTGGGGCCAGTGACCTGACATCTTGGGTCTCACCCAAAGAACCGCTAAGGCCCATGGATTTGTTTTCCTCGTGCCTCTACGTTACAGCCTTTCCCTTGGCTACACAGCCCATGCTTTTGAGCAAGCCTTCGCAGCTTGGTTACCGCTGGATTGCATTTATCAAACCAGGGGAAAACAGTCATCGTGACTCACTCGTACTATCTCAAAAGCTGCTGTACAGATTACTTCCCTGGCCTGCCACTCCGGCCCCAGCATTCCTCCACTGGCCTTTAAAATGGTATCGCAGCAGCTTTAACCTATTTGTCCTTGCTGTCAACGACGGGCACATTGTAACCTCTCCCTTCCAGTCACTGCTCCTCTAAGAGCAAGCGCTGGACTCTTGCCTCCTGCCTGCGATGCTATCTCTGCTGTCTGTTACATCTTCTAACACCACCGCATGCTTTCCTACCGCTGCCCCGCAGGTTTCCCATAAACATTTGAAAGCTGCTCTTGCTCTTCAGAGCCCTCCATAAACACTGCTGTAGCGATAAGGCCCTCGACCATTCTGGAACAGTGCAGTCACCCTATGATCTATGCTAATGCGCCTGTCTGTGCTGCTGGAGACCACGGGTCCCTTTGACTGTGTGCGTTGCCTCACAGTCCAAATTTAGGGCTTCTTGTCACTACTGCACTAACGGAAACCTGTCTCTTACCCTTTTTGTGTTAAGCAAGTCAACTACATAACCCCAATTTTCAGCATGTGACTAAAGTATCCCAGGGCAGGGAAGGATTTTAGTTCTTAAAAGTTTCGTTTGCTTAAGGATTAAATGCTATTGTTATTTTAGCAGCTCAACTTTAGTTTAGATGCCAGTCAATGGATTGTATGTAGCTATACTGGTAACCAGGGGTTTTTCCGTATTTCTGTGCAGGTCCCACTTCGGTGTATAACCCTCCCACATGAAATAGCAAACGCTAGCCAACATACACGCAAGTTGCATGAGTGTATTTAAATGATACATATGAATATGCATATGCAGTTCTGCATTCATTAGGGCAATGACCTGAGGCTTTTCAAACTAAGTATAAAGCAGATCATCAATGAGACTTATCTTTACCAGTCTAGGTGAGCCCAGAATAGTATACACTCCCCCTGGTTGCTGCTACTCCCTCCCAGGGTCCCAAGCTGAATCCCAGGAGACAGTTTTGACCACTTTATCTGGGAACAGGAGACAGGCTGTCAGGCATCTGTGACAGAGAGAACAAACTCCCACAGCTTCTGCCTGCTAGGAAAAAATCAGCTAGGCCCAGCGGTGGTGGCAGCCATCTACCACGAGTGAGGGAATGGATAAGTAAAGGGCATGTCAAGTTTCAGGCCTTACAGCCAAGAGGAGAGGAGGAAGGACCCCAGGTGGAACGCAGCACTCGTGTCAGGGCTAGGCTACAACGTAAGTACAAGCATACGAGTGGTCTCTCACGTGCGCTGCACAGCCAAGTCCTGCAACACCCAGCCACGGGCTTTCTGTCTAAGGCCAGGCCACCTGCCCCTGGCAGGGAGCAGTGCTCCGCAGGCTATCACCTCTTCTACACCTCTGCATCGTGTGTAACGTTACCTGTTGGCAACTGTTCCGGGCAAAACCAACAGGATTTAAGAGAAAAGGCAACGGAAATTTTGGTGCTTCCCCCCACTTCCCTTAACAAAGGAAGCACCGAGTCTGGAACAGGGCTTTTTCTTCTCTTTATTACAACATAGAAAAAAATACGTTCATTTAGTACACTCCTCAGAGCAGTACTCAACAACTGTTAACAGATGACCCATAAAACGTGGTCCAGGCTTTGCTCTAGAGGCACTCACTGTCCTGAGCATTTTCCAGTCTCCAGCAGTTTACACACACTCATGGCATATACACATCCCACCACAGAAATCCCATCTCTGCTGCAATTAGTCTACGTTCCACTACAAGGAGAGGGGAAGGAATATGTCAAAGCAGCAGATCAAGTGGCCAGTCACCCCAAAAACCAGACAAAGGGATGTTCCTGCCAAAAGAAGCTCCTGAACACGTGACAGAAAAGTTGCAAATGAAGCTAAACAGGAAAAAAAAAAAAACAGTTTTGACCACTTTAATGACCTAGCCTTGTATCAAGGCTTCTTAGATTGCTTCTAGAGGAACTCAGTTGAAAGACTTTGAGCTAAAGATTTGTTTTCTGGACAAAGGTAAGAACATCAGGGCAGATTCTGCACAAGAGTTGTGTCAGCATAGTTCCAGGGTTTCTCATCTCATCCAGCTGGCAGGAGGAAAAACCCACTTGTCTGAACTGGGGAAACTAGTTTTATGGGAAGAAAATGTAGGCTTGAATATTGACACTAAATGTTATAATCAAAATGGCATTTAAATGCTTGTGCAAATAAAACCCTGCAATAAGAGTAAAACCACAAACTTTAATAAAAAAGTCTGGCTTTATTTAAAAAAAATTTACAAGTGTATTTCTTTAAACCTCAAACATACACAGCTGAGTTATTCACATCTTCCATTAGATGTGGCTTATTGCTTCAGCCTCCCTCAGCAAAGTGCCACATGACTAACGAGTTTCCCCCTCCACAAAAATGTATCTACCATTTTACAAAGCTCTCGTGCAGACTTTTTTTTTTCCCCCCTTTAACACTTAAACACAGCTGGTTTTACACAGAAAAGTGACTGCAGCTTAGCCGTTGTGCAGATGGCAGCAATTTTACCCAACCTTTGCTAGCTTGATTTGCTTCTCACTCCGTTCGGCATCCCTTGATCACAGGCTGATGCACGCTGGCTAGCTAGGGTGCCAGAAAAGACCACTGAAAGCATCCTGTAAGGCTCGGTAACAAGCAAGAGAAGAAGTGTAGCCCCCAGCAAGATCCTGCGGAGAGGCAGCTCGTACATGGTTGAGATACCTAAAACAAAGAGAATCATTTAGAGCAGAAATAAACACATCAAACACCTGCATGGTTCACAGTACAGTGAGGTCGAGGCTGCTTCTTGGGAGGAAGCAAGGAGACGCAATCTGCCTACTGCTAGCCACCTACGAACACATCAGTATAAAACTTCCAATTGCTAAAGCAATGACGATGCTGATGCACCCTCAGACAAGCTGACCAACCAGCGCACTGAGAAACCTCGGCTCTTTGCAATAGGTTGCACAGGGTGAAGTACACTCCCTGGTTTGTATTTTCTGTGCTTGCTCTGGGGAGACGGTTGCATTTTCCTCCCTTTGGTAGGTCCTTCTAAGATGATGACGACGACAACAGAAGCTTTCCTGCACTACCACAGGAATCGGAGGGTTTCAGCTCTGTCCAGTTAACACTGGGCGCTCCCAAGAGCTGACTGTGCCGGTTGCTCTGATGACAACAGGGCTGAACTCTGCTCTCAGGCCTATCTGTATCTGATATAAGTCTACTGACACCAGGGAATTAGATCTGTAGGAGGCTGTCATCAACATTTTGGCTAAAGAAGCCTCTAAGCTTCACCATTAATTAAGCATCGTCACCCATTTGCGGAGCCATCTAATTTTACACCGAACCAGCCAGACCGATGAGTTGACATTGAAACACGCTACCTGTGCTGGCACTGCTGCAAGCTCTTGGCTCCCCTTAGCTCCTTCTGAGGGCTCAAACCCAGCCATGCACGCCAGGAGCTCCCATTAACAGTGTCTGCTCAGGGGGGCTTGAATGGTTTCATTCAATGCTGTAACCCTATAGTTCTTGCACCCCACACAGGACAGATACAAGACCAGATCCTCGGCTAGTTTTGCACCAAAACCCCATCAACTACAAAGACACAGACACAGGCTGTAGCCTAGCACGAGCAGCACAACGACCATCTCAAATTCCGAACACCAGATAAAATACCATAAACGAGAACTGCTTTTCACAGTGGCCATGTAAGCCACTGAGCTTTAGCTAGCTGTTTTGATTCATCGCTTGGTACATGTTGCTCCTGGGAAGGTTGAGTCATTCCACCTCTGGCTTGGCAATTCAAGCATAAACTTGCAAAACGCATACAGCCTTTTATAACGTTATCCCGAGAAACCTAAAACAGCTGCACTTTTGGCAGGAAAATACAGGACCACCAGTAAAATATCCAAAACAGTTGCATCTTTTAATTTATGACTGTACACTGTTTCCATAAAGAGTATATAAAACAGGTCAGATTTTATAGGTAAGACATAATAAACAGTCATACCCATTGATGCCATAAATGTGTAGAAAAAGAGGTTACTTAGAAATGATTAATTACAGTTTTAAAACTGTATTTCTTGCACCTAGTTACCACAATGCACAGACACAAGCAACATTTCTGAGTGATTGTTGGTGAGATGCTAAAGTTAAGAGACTGAATTTGCCTCCTGTGGCCGAGTTCAGGTGAGCTCTGCTGTTTTGTACCAACTTGCAATGGAGTCCGGTCCTCATTGCTGGACACTGGTTCTCACCGGCACAGACACAGACGTTAGGGCACAAACCCTTTCAATAGTGTTTAGTCCAAAGCGAATCCACAAACACAGCAGCAAACCTGGTCCCATCTCTTAATCTGCAAGGGAAGATGGTCTGTAGAAGGCTCCTGTTTTGTGGGACAATGCATTTAATAGATTTTATTAATTTTTTTTTAAAAAACATTCTTGTTACTTGTCCCTTAATATTTTAGGAGGAAAATCTCATCCTTCCCAAAGGCCTTTTACAACTGCTGTGGGAAACAGGAGCTCCTTCCCCCAGCCAAGAACGATGAAGGGATACTGACAACAAGTTTCCTTCAAAATGCCAGTGTGAAACTACCTCCACCCTCTGAACCCAAGAGTCTTACAAAAAAATCAATTCCCATCTCAGATTTCACTTCTATCATGTTTATCTCATTCCACAAGCTTCATTTTCCACTCATGCATGGAACAGTCCAGAGAAAATGGGATTACTTTACATTTCTATATTAACAAAGGTCGGTTGTGTGTTTTTCATTACTTTTCTTACCTTTTGTTACTTATGTATCACTAAAAGGAGAAAAGCAGAGTCTTGTTTCCCTTTTTTTTGGTCATCTGAAACTGGGGCATTAGTTTCATAAGAGGGCCTGATTTACAGCTATTACAGCATTTATAGTTAATTGGTATGTGATTGCTGAAGCAATACAAAATCATTGCCAAAAAGGCTCAGGTCACCTTTTACTACAGCAACCTGCGTCAGTTCTTACTCCAGTGAAACAAGTACGACACGCTGCTGGCTGTCAAGTGAGGTCTTTATTTTCCTGTTAAGTATCTAAACTTACTGCTCTTGACCCATTTAATTACTGTGGTACACCAGGCAATTGCAAAGAATCTGCCACGCTGAAGCCACACAATGAGAAGTGAACGTTTCGCTGGCTTTTCCACACCAATACCCATCTGTGCTGCCTGAATCCAGCCATACTCTTCGCAGGAGAATCTCTCTGAACTGGATTCCTGGGGTTTCTGGCAGAGGTCAGCACATCTTTTCATGTACACCTTTAGAACAGCAGCAGGAAGAAGTGCTTGCCAAGTTTTATTTCCAAAAACTCAAGCTCCGTTAGGTCTGGGGACCTGGAGGTAATTGCTCTCACTAGTTAGCAAATTCCAGCACACTAGGTCTGTTTTTCATAGGTTTATTTTAAGTACCTGTAAATCTTATAAGCAGAAACCAGGAAAAAGAGGTTTGCTTTTTCTGGTGCACAGTTTTTTAATGTAACTTGTTTTTACTGAGGGCAGACTAAACTCTGAAGTTAAAAAAAGCCTGGGCTATTATTTTTGAGCAGGGCCAAAGGGCTGTGTGTTCTCTGCCCCACGGTTTCACACTTCCCATTCACCATAATGCCTATGCTCCGCTTCAGGCTCTGCCCAAACAAGCCCCCTTTCCTTAGCTGCAGCCATTGGATGTTGATCTTCCCCATTAACCTTTCACGTCAGTTAAAACACATCGTATTTTGTTCTTCATGAGCCTTCAGGGGGCTCATTCCTGACCTTTAGTTTCTCATCACCATGTGAGAGGGGAAAAAAAAAAAAACAACCCCCCTGTTTTCCAGGAAAGAGGTGTAATTCACACTTGGTGCAGACACTCAGAATCAAGCTGGTCATTCCTGGGGGTGGGTTTCCTTCATGTTTTCTCTTTTCCAAAGGCTGTGTCACCATCACTTCATCAGGAATGACTGGGACCGCTGGAGAACTACAGAGCAATGCTCAGCGTGGCAGCAGGCGCGATCCCCCGTGCCTTTCCACCCGCTGCCCAGGCAGCCTCAGCACCACTCGGCCTTGCCGTTTCTAAGAGCCAGCAGACCCAACACCAGCTCGTCCGACAGTAACGCCTCAGACCACTGGCAAATGTCCTCTCACTGCTCAACAGGGCGGTCTCATTTCAGAGAAATTCAGGAAAGGCTTCAGAAACAGAGAGGATGGAGAAACAGCACAATCAAACCAGACTAAAAAAACAACCAAACAAAAAAAAAACCAAACCCAAACCCAAAACATCCAACCAACAAGCCAAAAAAACCCCACAGTACTTCACCCACTCTCAACTGGAAGTATCAGTGCTTGGGATTATTTCACACAATCTTCCCCCAGCTACCCAAAATAAATACACTCCCACTGGTGTTTCTGCAGATACATCATTGGAGGTACATGTGGAGTACTGTGTATTTGGCATACAGATTTTACTTTTTTTGATCTATTAGGTATTTTATAGGGGTGAAGAAAAGAAAAATTATTCACAAGTAGTTTGACAGAAAAGAAAAAGTAATTCTATTCCACAGAATAGATTTACTGCTCATCTGATTATCTGCAGTACCCAAGACAAAGTAATGGAGTAGACACTAGATCTGGGAAATTTTCCCGATTCATCATTTCAGTAATAAATAGTGATTGCAAGAAAGCAAGCAAAATATGCCAGTCTGGAAAGTTGTGTAAAGCATTAGCAATGCAGTAGCGTACGCTGCATTCCTGAACCTTTCTGGAGACATTATTTTCATTAGATTTACCAAGTCTTAAGATGAGCTATCGATGCATTATTCAGAGTATCCTTGCAGAGACTGGGTCTTATCAGATGATAGAGGTACATAAGAAACTGGATTTTCTCTGGCCTGTTTTTCTTTGAGGAATGTGTGGCCTGGGTTACTCTATAGCCCCTGAGTAGGTAAAAACAGCTCCTCCAAGCAACGGTGTTTTTGTTTGAACCAGTTCTACCACACAGTCAATCCATGCAGCCAAAGCAGATTTTGCTTATAAAATGAGCTGAGCTCATTGCTGTTCCTCATTAAATAGCATCGGGAAATGCATTTGGGAACAGGTCTTCACTAGGTGTTACTCAGATATGGTGTGGCTTTCCCCTTCTCAGAGACTGCAACATCTAAGTTGGGACAAAAATATAACACACAGAAAACTGGTAGTCAAAGAAGTTGCCCAGAATAGCAATTCATCCCTCCACAGACTAGTTACAAGCCTGATCCCAGGTCCTCAAAAGTCAAAAAGCAGTCTTTCATCTATTTTAGCAGACACTCTTTGGGCACCATCATCACATTCAGATCTTAACAAAACAGCTATTATTGGTGTCAGAAATTCCTGCTGAAGACCAGCCAGAACAGCCTGTTCCTACATATAATACAACTTTAACAGAACGATGAACCAAGCAAAGGCTCCTCACGAGCCCAACTCAATACCTCCTGCACGCCTTGCATCATGCCTGCGGTTACACTTCCAGCCCTGATGGCAGCGAGGCACCTACCACTCTTTCCTTCACCCTCCAGGACAACAAGGACTAAGTGGGAGAAATCTATTTAGTAGCTGACGGGGGAAAATCGTTCCCTGGAAAGGAAGAGGTCCATGGCTGCCTCAAGCAACTAAGACTTCATTTGGTTGATAAATACAGTGTAACATTTTTAATTACTTTAATTTGCATGTGACCAGGAAGTCAATAAAATGGACAACAAATTACCACGGTGTGGAGTTTGCTGCAAGCACCAGCAAATAGGCAGGCAGCTACCCACTGCAATAGCTGAGGGGGGGGTTGGCTCTTTGGGTTTTTTGTTTGTTGGTTTTTTTAAGCCTCTGTATATACAATTGCAGCAATCAGTGTGAATGTCAAAAAACTGCTAAGCATGATGAGGTCTCAATACAACAGGTGCCAAGGCAGGCAGAAAAGAATTTATTTTTAACCTGATTATGTCACCTGTTAGTCTTGCAGCAGGACAAGACCATAGTGCAAGGGATACAAGGAAAAGTCAACTGAAATACCACAATAAAGTTTTGGCTACAGAAGAATCCTGCTGAAGACAAGAGAGCCTGCCATAAACACCACCTTTGAAACCCCTGCAATCCCACTTGCAGACAGCATTTCCACCAGTTCAGATTCAGCTTAGTATGCAAGTCTATTTTATTATTAATAATACTGTTTAGCTATGCTAGTTTTCTGAGGGCTTAGCAGAAATTGCTCACCAAGGTGTCAGATGAGTGCCTGACCCCAGCCTTTTCCATGCCACAAACTTGCTCAGCCCATTTCACATACCCATGCCCCAAGCGACTGCCACAGAACTGTCACTTACTCGTCATGACTTGCAGAGTTGCCCATGGAGTTCCCCGCATTCAAACCAGCATGTGATCAGGTGTAGAAGCTTACAGCGTGCTTGTAAAACCACCATCTATGCCTCCAATGCAGGGGACACAGTAGCAATTCTATTCAGGGGCTGAAGCTGCCAGAATTGACTGCTGAATGCACAGGTGGTATTACGAGCAAAGTCTCTGGTTCCAACTGACTTTACCTTTGATGACATTCCCAGGGGTTCGCTTGAACTGCTTGGAAATAAACATATTTATACTTAGAGGATGTTTGAGTATTCCCTCCCACCCACCCCCTTTTACTTCAGAGGGAAACTTCAACCAACTTTCCGATAAGGAAAAGTTAAAGTCTTCATCTTGCAATAAATTCTTCAAAATCAGATGCCTACTGACTCTAATGGGTCTCTATTTATTACAATGAAGATTTAAGAAAAAACTCCTTAATTGGGAGTTTGAGTTCATGGCTCCTAGGACTTATTTCTCAGTTTTAGGTCTTTTAAGTGAAGAACTCTTTTCTACCAGAAATAACTTTCCCAACAGAAAAGCCAAGAAAACCCCAACCCACTAAATCAAATGCCTCTTTTTAGCCTCTTCTATCTGCTTTTTCTAAATAGCAATTTGTTTCAAATGCTGTCAGAGTGTCCCGGGGCAGGAGTACACATCCACTGCGTATGGTGAAGCAAAGTTCTTTAAAAATTAAAGTAAAACAGGCCTGCCACAGCGTGCCTCAGCTAAGATGGAACAGCACAGAGGTCTGCTACCAGACACTAAAGGAGGGGGAAAAAAAAGCCTAGAAAAGTAATATTAGCCATTATCCATGAAACAGCTGTCTCTGATAAAGCCAGTTCTGACTCTCAAGGTAGAAAACAGTGATGAGTTATTCCTCCCACTTTTCCCCCATTTGTCTTCTCCCTTATGTCAGAGGGCAAACATTTCAGCTCCTGGCAGCCCAAAGCCACACGTGCCTTGCTGCCAACAGCAACCCAGCAGCAACTCGGGGCTCAGTGCTCCCGCTCTGAAAGCAGCAGCTTCACTCCTTACCATTCAGCTACTGCAGTGACCAATAAAAGAATCTTTGGAGTCTTTAATATAAAAACTAAGGCACTTTTATTTGGTGCTTCTCATAAACTGTTTCCTCTTTTAATGGGGAAAGACATATATAAACTGTAAGATATATCTAATTATCTATATCCGTGATTTTATTAGAAATTACCTATGACATTGGTGAGTACAGTTATGAACCTCACAGTGGAAAAATCTTTAAATGCAAAGACACAATGGCAAAGAAGCCATCCTTGGTAGGGGGAAGAGAACAGAATCAAATTTTCCCATACTACTTTCCCTGAAAACTTCCTGGTTTTGTGATGAAATCCAGACTTCAGAGACCAAACATTTCCACTGAAAAGCTACTACACTGGGGAATGGAATCATAGAATAGTTTGGGTTTAAAGGGACCTTTAAAGGTCACCTAGTCCAACCCCCCCTGCAATGAGCGGGGACATCTTCAACTAGATCAGGTTGCTCAAAGCCCCGTCCAACCTGACTTTGAATGTTTCCAGGGATGGGGCATCTACCACCTCTCTGGGCAACCTGTGCCAGTGTCTGACCACCCTCATTGTAAAAACTTTCTTCTTCATATATAGTCTAAATGTAGCCTCTTTTAGTTTAAAACCATTACCCCTCTTCTATCGCAACAGACCCTACCAAAAAGTTTGTCCCCATCTTTCTTGTAAGCTCCCTTTAAGTGCTGAAAGGCTGCAACAAGGGCTCCCTGGAGCCTTCTCTTCTCCAGGCTGAACAACCGCAACTCTCCCAGCCTGTCCTCACAGGAGAGGTGTTCCAGTCCTCTGATCATTTTTGTAGCCCTCCTTTGGACCCGCTCTAACAGGTCCACGTCTTCCCTGTGCTGAACGCAGTACTCCAGGCGGGGTCTCACGAGAGCAGAGTAGAGGGGGAGAATCACCTCCCTCGACCTGCTGGCCGTGCTTCTTTTGGTGCAGCCCAGGATACGGTTGGCCTTCTGGGCTGTGAGCGCACATTGCCAACTCCTGTCCAGCTCTTCATCCACCAGTACCCGCAAGTCCTTCTTCGCAGGGCTGCTCTCAGTCCCTTCATCCCCCAGCCTGTATTGATACTGGGGGGTTGCCTCGACCCAGGCGCAAGACCCTGCACTTGGCCTTGTTGAACCTCGCGAGGTTCACCCAGGCTCCCTTCTCGAGCTTGTCCAGGTCCCTCTAGATGGCATCTTGTCCCTCAGGCAAGTCGACTGCACCACTCAGCTTGGTGTCATCTGCAANATTGCCAACTCCTGTCCAGCTCTTCATCCACCAGTACCCGCAAGTCCTTCTTCGCAGGGCTGCTCTCAGTCCCTTCATCCCCCAGCCTGTATTGATACTGGGGGGTTGCCTCGACCCAGGCGCAAGACCCTGCACTTGGCCTTGTTGAACCTCGCGAGGTTCACCCAGGCTCCCTTCTCGAGCTTGTCCAGGTCCCTCTAGATGGCATCTTGTCCCTCAGGCAAGTCGACTGCACCACTCAGCTTGGTGTCATCTGCAAACTTGCTGAGGGTGCACTTGATCCCACTGTCTGTGTCACTGATGAAGATATTCAACAGTACTGGAGGAGGGAAATTTTCTTGTGACAGTGTTATGGGTTTGTGTGGTGCGTTTTTCCTTGGTGGCAGGGGAGGGGGGCTGCAGAGGCGGCCCCTTTAAGAAGCTGCTGGAAAATTCGCCGCCCCAAAATGTTGGACACGCCAAAATGTTGGACCTGCCTCTAGGAGGGGAGTGA
>VYZV01025252.1:37990-61539 GCA_013401275.1 Pandion haliaetus
GAGGAATCTTCCCCCTGAGGAAAGAAGCGGCAACGACGATGTGTGGCGAGCTGACTCAACCCCCATCCCCTGCGCCACCACGGGGAGGAGGTAGAAAGCACCGGGAATGGAACTGAGCCGGGAAGGCGGGAGGGGTGGGGGGAGGTGTTCTGAGGTTTGTTTTTTTCCCTTCCTAATACCCTTGTGTTTTGTTTTTGATTTGATTTGTAGTAAAGTAAATTGATTTTGTTTCTTCCCCAAGTTGAGCCTGTCTTTTGCCCGTGACCATAAGTGGGGAGTGATCCCTCCCAGTCCTTGTCTCGACCCACGAGCCTGCCTTTGGATTTTCTCCTCATCCCAACGTGGCCAGGCGCGGGGGTGGGGGGTGAGCGAGCGGCTTCATGGTGCTTTGTTACCGACTGAGCTGAAACCACGACAGACAGCTATCTCAAAATACATCTTCAGTGCTCCTAAGTGAATGAGTCGTAAGAATCCCAGCTCTTCTAGGAGTAAAAGAAGTTTAAAGGACAAAAAGTTTGAGAGCACCTGGTTCTCCAGTATTTTCTTAGCACTGCAATTCTACTGCTGCTCTAGTTTTAAAATAGATGTGAGATCAGTGTCAGGTACCCACATTTATTTAACACACAGATAAAGGTTTGCCTTTGGAGTAACTGAGAAGCCAATGCTATTGCCTAAAGGTAAGATGAAAAAGCATGGATAAATGAAGATCAAAGAACAAGGAAAAATGCCTTCTGCCCCACAGAAACTGTCTAATATAATTTTTAAAGAAGTGGATGTTTTAAGAGTAAAGACAGGAAACTATAGTGAAAAAGGTTTTATAGAATAAAGGAAACTTTGTATTACTCTGACCTAATATGCATTTTCTACAATTTTTATGCCACAGGCTGAATGACAGTCCTGGGATATCACTTGCAGACTGTGCATACAGGTTTCTGCAGGAACTGCCGCAACAGCAATTTTTAGACAACTCCACTCCCACTGCAGGGTCCTATCCAAGGAGGCACTGCCTTTGATACAATTATTTCATGCAGAGAAAGACTTTAGACTCAAGGTACTGTGGACTACAGACTTAAAGACTATCCACTGAAAGTACTGTAGACTATAGATGTCATAAAGTCTTATATGACTTAAAGCACTCTGAAATGGGACATAAACCCCTTAAATGGTGCTAGCTGAACTACACCCATCTTCCAAGGAACTGCAAATCCAATTACACCTGTAGACAGTATGTTGAAAATGTTAACAAGTTAAACAAACCTCTTTTTTCACTGAGGAGTTATGCGAACTAGAGATTTACACTCAACAAGAATTCAGGTGCGTAAATCCAGTGCATACCTGATAAACACATTTTGCACCCCATGTGAGCCCAGAATTCACAATGGGTGTCTGCATATTTATTCTGATAATCAAATGCTACATTTAATCAGGTTCTCTTAACATTTGACTAGGCAGCATCACTTCAGATGAGGTGTAACAGGTTCAACCTTAGAAAATGTAAATACCAGTGTGCAAGAGAGCAGCCATTCCTGTCTTTGCTGTAGATTCAGTGATCTGAGCTAATGCAGATCTTGAATGCACTTTCAAAAGTTAAAGCAGTGACAGAGATCATACTGTTCTGTTGGATTTTGGGTTTTTGGGTTTTGGGTTTTTTTTTTTTTTCAGTTTAAAAAAAAAAAAAAAAGAAAGAAAAGAAAAGACCACCACCCTGAAGCTGCTAGAATACACCATAATCCCCAATAATCAAACTTCAGAGAAAGGAGGCATATTCTCAGCTGGTATAAGTCAACATGGTTTATAGATTTCTGTGTTGTTACAGGGCAGATTCAAGACAATGATTATCAAAGTTCTCCTCATCTTAGCAAGTGACCACCTGTTTTAAAATAAAAATGGAAAGTGGAAAGCAGAACCTGCAAACACATTAATCCTTTGCAAGCAAAGGAATACTAAGGGCTACCCAATTTCTTTTCATTCATGTGTTTCAACTCTATAAAGGATATTTTATACAAGTTTTATGCTGACTTTTCTTTCTTCAATTCCTGGGGGACTTCCTCACATCCCACTTTCCTCACAGTAATATATTTAGTTGTTTTAATGGCTCCATACACGTCAGTCAAGAACCATCACCGATTATGCTGTGTAAACAGTTTGCTTCTTGTTGCTCACCACACATCTCAGCACCACACATTCCTTGCTGGCATTCCAGACGCCGTCTCCAAAATATGCGCAACCACTACCATTTGGATGAATTATCCTTTTTCCTTCAAACTGAAATGGTTTCTGCTTAAACTCTTCCCCAAATAGCTGCCTGAATTCATTATCCCCACAAACTTAGCTGGTAACAAAAGGTTAATGTTTATTTCTAGAAGCCTTGCTCACAGGAAGCCTTCCTTCAGCGCAAGGGACTTCCGTAACTCGCGCCTCTGTGAGGGGAGGGGTTGGGAGCGCTCTTGGATGAGTGGGGGCACCCGGTCCCCCATTTGTCATCTTCCTGAGGTCACCCGCCAGCTGTCTGTCCTCTCAACATCCAGCCTCGCCACCGCGGTGAAGGCATTCTGCCTCACTCAGGTTTCCAGGTCTGAACTTCCAGATACAGTAAATCAATCAGCCATCACAGAAACTGCTCAAAGAACTGCAAGTAAGCATTTTAACACCCTTGAGCAGCCTCGCTGCGTAGCAAGGACACTGCAGTCCTAGCTGGAATCCAGCAAAGCACTCACTCTGCATGACTAGTATAGATTACACTTTGGAGGACTGCAGAACTGCAGCTACATTTAGTCTATGACTAAATCAGGCTCCACTTGTACTTGACCCTGAGAAGAATGTCACTAAACAAGGGCCTTTTCTCAGCTATGATCTTGTATTTTTTTCTTTTCAATGGCTAAAAAGACCATTAAGCCATCCTTTCTGTAATTGCAAAGCTCTCTTTTTAACATGTTGTGGAAATGTTTTGGCATGGCTTGATCTTCAAATTCTTCATCTTTCCCCCTGCCCTCCAACTCTACTCTTCCTCCTGCATGCTAGGTTTAGGACAAAGGTCACCAGAAGAACGTGGATATGTTGAAATAATGATTATTACTCTGAGGAAGTTAACCATTGTTTTCTAACTTACTACCTGAGTCGGGATTGTTTTCATAGGCTTATCTTTTTTTAAGGATAGGGCAAGTTCAGTCTTAAAGACATTGCTGTGTCTTTCCCCACAGCTAGGGGAACATTTCCCTGGGTACAACTCTGGGAATAAAGCATCTCTTCTGTAGGCAAACAGAGGGAACACAACTTTTATTCTGAAAGACAGTTCTTTTGGACACAAAAATTCTTTTTAGGATAAAAACTCCCTACTGTTCCTCACTCTCACCCTTTTTCTCTGACTTCCGCACACCCCACCATGTACCATAAATCCCCCAGTGCACAGCAAGCAATCCATATTGATGAGCTGGGGCTTTGAGTAAGCTACATGAAAGAGATTCTTCCCGGACCAGCTTCCATGTAAATTATGCAGCTGTGAATAAAACGGAGCCATTTCTGAACTTTCTGGGTGACTTGGGTGTCAGGCATGGTCACAGCCAGGCTGCAGACTAATGGTGGTCAACAGCCTCGTTCGCCCCCACACCCTCCCCCAGTTTGCCTCTTCCATCTACCTGCTCTGTTGCACAGCTCTGAAATGCCACTGCAGGGCACCAATCTCAGTGAGAACTATGAGGCTGGACCTAAGAGGAAAGAAACATCACCTTTTCCCCCCTGCCAGCATGAAGGAATGACAGCAGGAAAATAACACCAGAAATACATTTACCACAGCCACAGGCTTTGTGCCCAAATCTCTTCAGATGGAAAAAAACATAATCTGAGCAAGGAAAAAGCTGTATATAACCTCAGCTTTGAAATACTGTCTCCCCAGGTCAGTCGGTCTATTCTGTTTTCACCGTGACGCAGCATCCTCCACTCTGACAGCATAGCAATGAATTCATGTCATATGGTAATTCCAGTTTAATGTAACTCAAACAAAATAGCTTAAGATGCACAAGAATTGCTAGAGGGTTTTTAACCTCTGATACTGATCAGACAAGTACGCCACCAAACCCAATAATTATCTCAAATTAATAACTGTGAGCACAGAGCAAGTTTTTAAGAACCCAAAGTTATTTTCTCTAGGCAGTATTTGAAAAGCGTAATTGTTGAAAGCAAAAAGACTGCAGTTTGAATGACACTATTTAAAGGAGACTGTTCAGGTCAAAACAAGGTGAAAAAAACAGCCTGCCTGGTATCACAGCTGACTAATGCTCTAATGCATTAGACCCTCCACTTCTTCAGGTTCTGGTTGATGTTGATCAGGTCAGCATTTCAGTCTGATGGTGAGGATCAAGTTTACAGCTCCCAGCCATGCTGGCATTTGCTCGTCAGGAAGGCCTGGAAGAGGTGGGAGGGAGGAAAGAGAGGAGGGCAGGAGCTAGGAGTGAGGGCTTCTCCTGAAAACCACGGCTGGGCTAAGAATTAGAAGCATCTGCCCCCAAGTCATGTGCAGCCTTTTGGCTGAGCTCTCAAACACCAACCTGCAAAGGAACCATTTAGCCCCACTCTGTATCACAGAGCAAAGACAGTTCACAGAGGTGGAGGCTCTGTTCTCTTGAAAATAATTTTATAGGGCAATGAAGGAGAAAAAAAAAAAAAAACAGAAAAAAAAAAAAACCCACAACACTCCTCCAGTCCTAAGAAGTTTCCTCCTATCTGTCAACATATGGTAGGAGCTATTATTATTTGGCTTAAATATAAAGTATCATTTTAAGCCTATTTTTCTATTTTAACAGTCTGACATTTCTATTGTGAAATCTGGGTATAATTCTCTGGATTTTATTGTCCTTCTCTATTGTGCCCTGGTGAAATTTCTAGAGGGGGAAAAAGCAGTGATGATGGAAGAGTTTCAATTTACTCTTCTAAAAAGACAATGAGTTAAGTGTCTAAATGGAATTGTTCTTTATTTTATATAATTTCTGTTGAACGAATTTTTATTCTCTGCTGCTTTCAGTCTAACACAATTTCTTGAACCAGCAGCAGCACAGATATCAAAGCAGAAGTGCACTGAGTTAGTCAGAATTCCTTAGTTTCACCTGGGGGAGAAAAGTGCTAACTGAGTTGTTACAGAGGAGTGACATTCATAATTACCAAAATTCTCCATGGATTATTTGTATAACAACTTGACCCACCTCGCAAATTGCATCCTCAATAAACATATCCAAAGAAGTTGTGCATACTGATTGAATTGATTCTGAATCCCTCTGGTGCAGAAACTGCATTTTTAAACATTCACAGAGACTGCCTAGCAATTGGAAAGATTATTAATAAATAATGACATGCAATAAATTATCTGGTAATACCCTGCTGAGGAGAGAACTCACATTAACACTAGGTGGCAGAAGGCTCTGTCACATTGAAGACACCTGCAAACATAGACTCATAGACCTAGACTCAAGCTTGATAGCCAATTTTAGAAAAGCTAAGGGCAAAACAGTTGAAAGCAAAATAGCTATAAAATACCATTTTCCATCCACTCTTCTGGTTCTAATTCTGGCTCTGATCTCTTTAGCGCACATCTCTGTTTAAAAGATCATTGACTACCACTGAATCTGAATACACCTTTCAAACTTGAACCTTAAATCACCTCTTATTCAATTCACGTGTAATTCTGTATGTGACATGATTCTATTAAGTTTTTATTTAAGTAAAAGAGGAATTCGCAGTGTAAAGAAATAAATGGCCATTAGGGCAAGTACACAATAAAAACATACACTGCTAGTTACCTTGAAAGGTACTTGAAACCAAGCTTGGAGTGCTATAGCAACCACACTTCTGCAGCTGAAAGAAAATCAACAACCTACAAGCAAACTCATTCAAAACTGCTCAAGACTAAATTGTGGAAGAGGTCTTGTAACAATGGCAGCTGCTCCTTCATGGAGATGCATCTTCAGGAGATACTTTTGTAATTACATATAGAATTCCATGATGTCAACTGGTTTCTTCTCATTTTACATATTTAACAGTTTAAAAAGTGTTTATGCTTGATTTTCCTTTATTCTGGCCACCTCTTTTCAACTACTCTGTTTCTCTCTCATCTAGTCTAAATCCAACATACACACAGAAACAAAAATTTTAATTTCCAGTAAAAAAGACAGGTGAAGAAATATCACCAATCACAACTCAAAGGCGTACTCAAAGTATACGAAGAAGAATTTGCTGCGTGGGCTCTAACAACCTGGATAGAAAAGAAAGCAAACAGCAATGTCAGATGTAAGGAGGAAGAAGACAACCAATGCCTACATGTCGAAAACCAAAATGGGGTGGGGGGAGAACAACACACTATTTCCTTAGACAAATAAGTTAGGAGTTGACAGCAAAGATTTGTTCTAGATCACTGTGGCTCCACTGCTTTTACACTTCCCATCCAGTAATGTCCCAGATTTACGGTGCTTGAGGGTTGGGTTCTACAAGTGTAGCCAGTGCCAATGAAGAGCTCAGTAGCGTGGCGGGTTATTTTGCACCTCTAGACATGGAGGCTCTTTGTGTTTAAATATAGTATATTTTATCATTCACAGTTGTCAGCAGTGGAAATTGTCATCTAAGCAGTAAAAGATGCTGTTGAAGAAACAGAAGGGATTGGTTCGAAAGTAAAAATTATTTTGGCCGTGACAACTCATCTCGCTGCCCGTTTTGAGGGTATGGGATCAAGCTACCCATTGCAAATTGCTGCCTGAGAGTCAGAAAAATCAATAGTAGGTAGGAAAGCCTACTTGCCAAGGCTACAGCCACTGCCAGCAGATTATTAATGCATCTGTCTGCATTCTTTAATGTTTCCTAAGAAGCAACTATGTTAACTGAAAAGGTGCGATGTGTCACCAGCCCTTCTCTTCTCTCCTCTTCATTTTCTCTCTATATTAAAATCTTGGCTACCAAAGAAAACAATCATGTTTCACCTCATCTTTTCCCAGCTTTTCTGAAGTTCAGTTCCTGCTCTATAGCAATATATACAGTCTAAGTACTGTCCCTGACAAGCTGTTTGACAACCCTAAGTTGCACGTCTATTTTACTCCCAAAGCTTTGGAGTTGGTAGGGCTTAGATGGGAAATTGAGGCCAATTAAAATAAACACAGACGATATCAATGAATTCTTCAGAATCACACAAGACAAGCAAAATGAAACACTACTGGCTTTTGCCCACAATTAGAATTCAGCCCATCTTGCAGGCTGAACACTCTGGCTGAGCTCCAGAAAGACACTTAAGCACATGTCTTATTTTAAGCATGTGAGTAGTCTCATTGATTTTTCACTCATGCCAGTAAGAATATTCAATGCGCTTAAAGTTAAGCACATTGTTAAGTGCCTTCCTGGATCAAGGCCAGGCTATTTAGCCCTTGCAAGAATTAGTCTACAGAATATTTACCATTATTTTAAATTTTCAAGACTTTCTTTGAGATAAAGTTTTATGGTGTATGGAAATATTTCATTCATTGAGTATCATATGAGCAATGACTGGTTTACAGCAACCTTCAGGGAACAAGTATTCTTCCCCTTCCCACAACTTCTGAAGCACTAACTGGAAGGATTATCAAGACACAGAAGCAAACATACCGATAAAGAAAATTCATTTTGAAAGGAAAGCCAGCAGTCTTACCGATCTGGAAAGCAAAACTAGTGCCACAGTGAAAGCTGACAGACATATGAATTTTCAGTGAAAACTAAAAAAGTCATTTGCCAATATCCCATTCCAATACCAAGTCCTATATAGCAACTTTGAATAACAAGCTAATTGTTGACTGAAATGAATCATCACAATAAGCATATATTCAAGTCCGTTTTTCCTTCTTCCTTTTACATTGAGTTGAATACAAATTCAGGCAAAGACCTGTTAGAGCTTCCTCAAGAGGATCTCATCACATCAGAGCACTTTACAGAGGTCAAGGGCACAACAAACACTATTGCTTTTTGCTACAAAGAAGTGAATGCCATTCGCTTTGCTACAGACAATTGGATTAATTATCTGGTTGGCATTATCCAAGCTCAGTATTGTACTCTGAAAAAGAACTAGAGAAAGATGTTTAACATAAGCAAAGCTGTACTGGGTCAGACCAATGCTCTCTCCACCCCAGCCATCCCTCTCCAGGAGCAGAAAAGGGAGCAAATGGGAGCCTGACCACACCATCGAGACCAGCAGGACAATATGAAAATTTGCTCCTATTTTATGAGTAGATGTAGCTTTTCATTTCAGTACTTGTTTCTTCCTGAAATGTTTAAACTCAGTAGTGAAAGTATGCAATTGACAGGGCAATACATGAACAGAAAGCCAACTTAAAACTAGATCTTCTCTTTGAAACCTCAGGTTGACTCACACCTGTATTACTCATCATGCCTTACACCAATGCAACTCCGCTGATTTCATGTTACCAAGCCCACACCTGATGGCAACTCAAGCCTTAGCATCTAAGACACCACTTTAGAAACTGGTGGACTACCCCCATGGAGAACCTGAGAACCTCTGCAGAAAGTAACTAAGAAGATAAAGGTAGCCTGCTGACAAACAGACACTTCCTAGTGGATTCTGGTTTAGAAGTCCTCAGTTTGAAAGAAATAATCTCCCTGTTTCTATATCTAGGGTTATTTTACATATCTTGATGCTGAGATTATTTGATGAAATTTTCTCACCTTGTCATGCAGACTCAGAGGATACGGACATAAACACCATAAAACAGAGAACCCTTGAGGCTGGAAGGCACCCATGGAGACCACTCAGTCCAGCCCCCCTGCTCAAAGCAGGGTCAGCTCAAGCAGGTTGCTCAGGGCCATGTCCAGTCAAGTTTTGCATATCTCCAAGGAGGAAGATTTCACAAACTCTCTGGACAACCTGTTCCAGGGTTTGACCTCTCTTGCAGTAAACATGTTTTAATGGAATTGCCTGTATTTCAATTTGTGCCCACTGCCTCTTGTCCTCTCACTGGGCACCACTGAGAAGAGTGTGGCTCTATTCCCTTTACTCCCTGCCCTCCATCAGGTATTTACACACCTTGACAAGATTCTTATGAGTCTTCCCTTCTCCAGATAAAACAGTTCCAGCTCCCTCAATCTCACCTCACATGACAGATACCCCAAGTCCTTACTCACTCCAGTGTGTCCATGTTTCTTGCACTGGGGAGCCCAGGACTGGACCCAGCACTCCAGATGTGCGTCTCACCAGTGCTGAGCGGAGAAGAAGGATCACCTCCCTTGACCTGCTGGTAACACTCTGCCTAATGCAGCCCAAGAGGCTGTTGGCCTTCTTTCGCACAAGGACACATTGCTGGCTCACAGTCAACTTGGTGTGCTCAAGGCCTTCTGTGCAAAGCTGCTTCTCAGTTGGTCAGTCCCCAGCCTGTACTGGTGCATGGCATTATTCAACCCCAGGTGCAGGACTTTGCATTTCTCTGCTGAACTTCACAAGATTTCTGTCAGACCATTTCTCTAGCCTGTCAAGGTCCCTTTGAAGGGCAGCACAACCATCTGGTGCACAAGCTGCTCCTGTGAACTTTGTATTGCCTGCAAACTTGCTGAGGGGGCACTCTTTATCTAAAGAGGCTAAGCAGTACTGGTCCCAGCACTGACCCCTACGGTATACCACTAGGTCCTGTTTTCCTTTGAAATCCACAACACAACAGGTATGCTAACATCACTATATTGTATTGGTTTAACTAGTTCCCATTTTTAAATTAAGATGGTTAAATGAGAGCAGTATTTTAATATACGCAAGAATCAAGATTGTTTCTGAACAGTATCTGCTGGCTTAACTAATTCTTAAAAGTTTCCTTTAAGAAAAGTTCAAAATTCATTTATGACTTCAGAGGGAAAGACGGACTTTTCTTTTTGAACTGCTTTAGTATGTAACTAACCCAAATGGTGGACTTTATTAAGAAATCATTTCTGTGGACAAAATTGCACCATCACTTGAAGAAATGAGAGCAACAAGGAAGCTGTATTCCAGAACTGGGATTATAGCCAGTTTATGATGGAAAAACATTGAATGCTTATGGCATAATTATAATGTTACAGCATTTGCTGCCAGAATTACAAAAATCATTCTTAAAGTTATGCCCTAAATAGAATGTTGTTTAGCTAAACTGAAAGCACATTCCAAGAAATGTGAGAAAGCAAACTTACCATGATTCCAAATCTAAATTATGCATACTAAGGACTTGTTTTAATAAAAGTACATTTAGTGGCTGAATAAAGTTCCTCAAAAAAATATTTTAAAAGATAATAAATGCCTGATGTCCAAAAGAGTGTCACATGAAATTTCATCATTGACTCATGTAAACTAACCTCAAATTTAACCAAATGCAACTGTGATCAATATTGTGTCAATCTGAAAATATCTGGGTTTTAAGGCAACAAAACCAGATGCAAGGATGAGTAAAAAGTTGGACTCCACAAACAGAATGGAGTTCTTTGCCACTGAAAGGTCTGGAACAGTTATACCCACAGGGAGAAGCCGTAAGAATGAAAAGTTTTGATAGTGTTGCCACATTTAGCAAGAAGAGAGTCAAGTGTGGGAGACATAAAAGGTAGCTAGTTTGTTACTGTTGCATGTTATTTATTTTTTTTCTTTTAAAGATGGTATCCTCCATTTTTACACAGTTTGGGGCATGGACTGTTCCTCCACACACCTCTAAATCACTGTACAATGTCTAGTACTATGGACTTGCATGATATGTTCCTAGGAACTTTATGTACAGCAAAACCCAGCAATAAGTAGCAAAAACCCCAACCGCATAAAATATAAACAGTCAGATTTACTGACATACTCATGAAAAAGCCGTAAGAGTTACTGAACAATAGGACACAAAAAGGCCAGCTATATATATATATATATGTATAGTAGAGTTGTACTACAAAAGGACATTAGAAACAGATTCTACCTTCACTGTGAGAAAACCTGAAGATAGGGTTGTGATTTCTTTTGTTCTTTTTTCCCCAAAAAATGCTGATCACCTTGCAGCCTTAATTAACAGCAACCATCCTCAGCCTTCATGATTTGAAGGGCTCATCCAGTAAGAAACCTATCCAGTGGACAGAAACTTAACATTTGCCAGCCAGGCAGGCCTTCCTAGCCTGTAAAAACTAATTCCTGCAATGGTTTTATCTTTGTTCTGCTGCAACATTTGACTACCTGTAGTACCGACCAGAGAGAGGGAATGCAGTCTGATTACCCAGCCTCACTACAGATGAACTTTTAACATATCATAGAGACACAGACCCTTTTAATCATAGTACAGAGACCCTGTTGGGCATGCTAAGTGTTTGTATAAATGTGTGCATGCACAAACATGTATGTGCATGCACTGCCCACCACTGTGCTCTGGCATGCATCA
Source organism: Pandion haliaetus (assembly GCA_013401275.1). Lineage (NCBI taxonomy): Eukaryota > Metazoa > Chordata > Aves > Accipitriformes > Pandionidae > Pandion > Pandion haliaetus. The sequence continues at coordinate 49,372 of VYZV01025252.1, forward strand.
CAATCTCAGAAGGTGATAGAGAATAAAAATTGCCTCCATCAATCCCTTTTTCTTATTTATTTTATTTATCATTCTTGGCAATAATACTTATCATGAGTTGCCATAGAAAAACCCAAGAACTAAAAACTGAGCTGAGGGAGGAAGAGGTGCCAGAGTAGAGAAAATGGAGTTTTATTCCTCAAAACAATAACCCCTACCATGACAGCCTTGCTGGCTCCTTCTCCACTGACAGGAAATTTCTGTAAAAGAATCATGTGGTGCTGGAACACAAAACTGCAGAGCTTCATATATGAGACAGGCTATAGTCCTGACCAGGAATTAACAAACAAACTAAAAAGCCCAGGCCTCTCCTTTGCTCTCCAAATACTAAAAACTTTGAACGTGACAGAAACCTGTTAACTTTGACAGGGTTTAAACTATACCAATATGAAGTCAAAGAAGCAGAGCAGCTAAAACTGGCAGAAAAAATAAACAGTCCAGGACTTCATCACTTCATTGAGTCTCCTGAAAGTTTGTATCTTCACAAAACCAGGCAGAAAATCCTAGAGGACCACAGAAGGGCAATGGATTTATGAGGTCTGAGAATCCCCAAAAAAAGATGCAACTGTGCTAGTTGATTTTATTATTTTATCCCCGAAAGCTTAAATAACAACAATAAAAAAAAAGTAAAAATAAAAATAAAGCACAGAAAGCACCTACTAGAAAAGCACTGTGTCAGTATTGTCCTTTAGGCATGTTTCCCTCCCCACCTCTGAAAAGTTGTCTGGCATTTGACATAATTGGGAGGAAGAATTTTCTCCCCTGGCAAAGTCAATTAACTTCACTGTATTTGTATCATCTGTCAGAGCCGAATCTGCTATCTTCATGTCTGACACAAGCTTCTACACCTACTTGACAAATCAAACAGGTTTTAAAGAAATTACTGTGCTTTAAAGGGAAGTTCCATGGCTACGTCAAGTCAAAAAGCTACAAGGCAAGAGGTGAGCAATTATTATATTAGTACGTGATACACTCCCCTAGAATATTAAAATACGATGCATCTTTGTACTGAAGTTTAACTTATTTCATGCAATTTGCTATTTCATTATGTAACTCCTTTCGTCTTCAATCATCATAAACATCTGCAGAAAATTAAAGAAGGTAATTTTCCTGCTTTGTGTTCTTGAACTGCTTAATTTCTCATATTATTATGATATGAAAACTCCTTGCTATAACAAGAAATTTAAGAAACAGTGTGGGCCACTGCTTTAACATACAGCCATAAACAGGTATATGCATGTTTGTGCACAAGCATGCACTTAATGTTATAACCAAGCTTTTTTCTTTTTTTAAGACTACATAAAATATTAGTGCTTTATACAACACCGTACAATGTGATGTCATTAGATCACATGTCAAGCCACTCTTTGGCATCATTAATCCAAGTGCCAGATCTCATCACATTTTATAGTCACTATAAGTCAAATCCATACTTATTTCTCATTAGTCCCAATTTAATGTTTGCGTTTGTTGTACATCAATCTATAAACCTCCTAATTAAAGGCAGGTGAGGAGAGAAAGATAATGCATACAATGTGCTTAATGCAGTTCTTCAGTTAAAATGTAAATTAATACATAGCAGCATGGTGGGCAATGCAGGTGTTGAAAAAACTTCTCTATCAAAATGCATTTCCTTGTTATCGACCGTTAAAAGCAACTGGACCAGTACTCCAGCTCTCTCAGATGACAGCAAGGAACTGGGAGCACTCACTGGATGCATAATTGGGAAACAACGTCAGGGTCTCTATGGACCTATACTTCTCAGATTTTAAGTCCCTGAGCAGCACGGAAGAGCATATCACAGAAGAAAAAGAGTCACTTTTATGTGGGCATGGACCTGTTCTAAAGTAAAAAGCTATAGTTTACTCACCAAAAGCACTCTGACATTCTGCTGAGAAAGAGGGTTTGGTCAAATAAAATTTCTTTACTAACAAAATAAAGCTAATAATTTCTATTGAGTTGGTCAAGCACAGTGCATCACATCTGACAGGTTGCTGATGTGATTTAAGGGAAAAGAGCAAAGGACCATATTGATCTCTCTCATCAGTAGGGCAAGCACTCTAGTAAGTCCACGTTAAAGTAGCTACATAGAAGCATTGTATTATCTGGCACACAAGTGCTACGGAGGTTTTCAAAGACTTAAATAATATTTTGGCACATAAATCTACTATGGCCTAATGTGATAACCTTTGTGACTGAGAACTTCTTGTACTACAAAGCTTCTATCAGCTGGAGACACCGAAGATCAAAAACCACAGGAGAAGCAGAGCTGGCTCTTCCCAGACCACCTCTGTGCTATTCCAACACACTGGAGCACACGCAAGTCCAAGCTGCCCTAGAAGCCATCTCAAACATAGCCCACACACACACTTCAGCACAAGTGCAGTTTTACACAATTTTCCTATAACTCTTTATGGAGGTTAAAGCTGTATCAATGCAAATTCCTCACCTTTTGTACAAAAAGTACATTCCATATTTTCCAAGGAAAAAAAGATTTTTCCTGTGGTAAGATTTCCACAGAAATGCTATGGGTCTTCTTCCCGAGTTAGTTACCTTTTTGCATCAGAATTATTATCGCTTAATCCCACTAGAGTACAACAGCTCCCACTATATACTCTATCCATTTAATGCACTGCTGCTGAATATATTCTACACTGACCTATGGATTTGTTTAGCCAACACCGGTCTCAAATTTCTGTACCCCAAGAACTAACACAACCCTCAGTAACTCACCTCAATGAAAAGGAAAGATTAAGCTCACCTTTAGGTTTATAAGAAAAACAGGCAGTATTTTTTTTTTTTAAAGTACCACATTCAAACTAGTTTCATAGGTGCTACACCAGAAAATATTTAAGCACTATTTACACTGATAGAACTCAAGAACTAAGTGTAAATGGGGATTCATCATCCAATGAGGTATTTTCCCTGCAGGGATCTCATTTTATTCCAGTGATAGTCAATAACTTTCATCTACAATTTAATAGAAAATATAAAAGTCACCCCTTGTGAAATGCACAGCTGTCAAAAAAATCTGAGGGGGCTAGGAAAAGAGATAAATTATTCAGGATAATCTGTAGCACTTACTAATACAGACTTCTTCAACTAGAGACAGCTTAATAGCAAAGGTCATGCAGCTAGGAGCAAAGAACACAGGTCACACAAGACACAGCACTACACAAATTAATTAATACTGGAAACAACATAGAGATAATGGTGGCCAACTTAAAAAATGTGAGCTCTGGTTACTTCTGTAGCTAAGAGGGTGGATACATGCACAAAGTAGTATCCAGCATGGGAATGGGGAGGAAAATAAAAAGAAGGATTTACATATGGACTGAAGCCAAACCCCAAAGGTATTTTGGTGCTTAATTGCCTTTGAAGATTTTAGTCAACCTTATTTAACAAAGGCTATCGAGGAATCTGTGACAGGATCAGATCTGATCCATCTCTCTGCATGGTTGGTCTCTTCCTCTGTGGCTCTGCAAGCACCTTTCCAAACAGCACATGCTGCCCCACGGGCCGATAGGTTCTTTTACACTAATGCCGTGTTTCCAACACCTTTCCTTCTCTAGTCTGATTATCCTAAGCTAGTATGTGTTTTTAATCAATTCAGAGCCTACAGTTCATTAAAACTAGCAAGACAGACTCTTCATTCAATTAGTTGCTCTCGAAAATGTTACCTTTGTCTATTCAACATTCAACCTGGTTTTCTGCAATTAAGTTCTCTGAGCATTAGCTTTTCTCTTCTGGGGCAAAACACCTATCTTCACCTGTAGTTGCTAAAACAATCAATGCATTGACACACCTACAGAAACACCTACTAATATGACAGCAATAACAACAAGGAGTTATTACATTGTAAATGTAAAATAATATATAATGATATATGTGTATACACATATGTGCACACACAAACATATATATCAGTAAAATCATTCCAGTAGAAATTACAGCTTTTCTGGGTACACAGAGCATGCCCTCAAAGCAGTTACTCTTGATGCCTTAAGTCCTACCCTCTTCTTGGAAGAATGAACGGTACCACCGCAGTTTCTTCACCACTTTGCAAGGAAGTAGAGAGTTTTTGGGAGCTCTCATTCTCCCCCACATTTACCCCCACCATGTGGCAGCTATTCTTCTGCAAGCATCCAAACCTTTTACCAGAGGAAAAGCAAAATTTTTTGAAACAGCTCATTAAGAGAAAATGTAATAAATGAGTTTGTGTGGCTTGGTGAAAAGGGGGAAGAAAGAAGGTGAAGGGAATCAAGGAGCACGCATGCCTATTTAGATGTCGCTTTCCTATTACTTCAAGAAATTTTGCTAAATTTAGCATGTCTTCTGAACCCTTTTTAATTTTTTTTTTAAACCAGAAGTATTTTAAAGCCTCTCCTTTATTTGTATTTCTTGCTTTTCATATTGTTTTTGCTTTCTTAAGGAAACTGGCAGCTGAAATGCTGTTCTAAAAACAAGTCACAAACATTTAGCAGTGTTGCCATTTCAAACACCAGACTCAGCTGAAACTGCCGTGTGGCAAGATGATGCTGTTTCAGCTGTTGGAGTCCTCAGAAAGGGCAAAAAAAAATGCTGAATAAAACCAAAATGTAAGTCATGAGTCAACAAAAACTCTGGTATTTGTTGCAAATAATCATCCTTCAAAGCAGCCCAAAACAGAGGATGCACTATTCTTTGAAAACACCAGCAGCCTGTATTATCACCTCCATCCAGCCATTCCAGCTTATGCGGTCCTTTCTACTAAGTAGCAAGTACTTCCCAGAGCCTAATGCTGATATTTTGAAACAGATATTCCCATTTTGCAGATAATGAACTAAAGCTCCAATGGCAGGGTGAGGGGGGAAAGAAGAATTAAAAGAAATAAACGGACAGGATTATAAGGAGCTTAGATGTGTAACTACCACAGATTTCAGAAATTTGACCTTACCAGGTTTCCCAAGCTCACCCAAAGACAGCAATGTAGTGGTGAAACCAGCTCCCTCTCTGCAGGTCTAGACTAGAGCCCCTGCTGCACTTACCTGTCAACCCTCAGCAGGGCTGCTGGGCAAATGCTGACACTTATATTAAACTCTATTACTGCTCCACTACTCCCACGGAAACAAGAGATGCGCACATGCATGAGGAAGGCATGAAATGGACCCATATATGAGTATCGAAATCTCATATATTTACTAACCCCATTCACATAGTATTTTTGTAAGGGGATAAAAACAGCATTCAAACACAAGACATTGATGTTCTTTTCTGATCTTAAAATTCCCAGGGCAGACAGCCTGTAAAACCTGCTACCGTAGTACATATGGGCAGTTGATCTTAGCAGATAGCTCCAGACAGTTTTTCAGCATTTCTGTTTCGAAATACAGGAAAGACAACTAGCAGCCAACAGCTCTCAGTAAAGCCAAATACCTACTAACTTGGCCAAGCTATTACCCTGATGAACAGCCTGCAGCGTTAGTGCACTGCTTCACTGCCGCAGCTCTGTCACTCAGGTAGCCGCATTCCTTTGCTCCATTTGCAAACATCCCTGAGCCATGTTCAGCACACTCCTCAATTATATGGAAGTGCCTACGAGCACACACAGTTCATCCACTGTGTTGCAAAAGAAAGTAGTATCCACACACATACTGCCCAAGGGTAGGAACATTAAAGGCACTTCTGTAGGCCTAATCCTGTTCCCACCACAGCCACTACAAAACCCCTCTGCCAGGGCCAGGAGCAGAACTGAACCTATGTTGAGCTTTTATTTATTTCTAAATCTGCCACCCTCAGCACCCAAGCAAGTGCAATGGGAATTTTTCAGAATAGCGTTTTGCCACTAGAGCCAAAAACACGTCAGGGAACGTGAACTTCCTACAGCTCTTAGGAGAAGGCAGGGACGGAGTCTGGCGGCATTAGCTGCAAGAACTCATGAAAATGGCAGTTGCACTGAATTATCATTGCTGTCATTTCCAGGGTCAGTACCAGCTGTTACAATATTATCGATCGCTCAGAAGTTTGCAGGATTGGACAACACTGGTTTTATATGTTCTTCTGCTAGTCCATGCTTTTCCAAGCACATTTAAGTGCTGGATAAATTGAGCAAATAGAGCAGACCTAAAGTCTATATGTAGATCATTTCTGGGTAAGTGAGAACAAGAGAGGAGTTTCACAAAAAATAGTTAACTTTAGTGACTCCTCTTAGACAAAAGCCAGAAGATCAATAAGGAGGATCCTATGGTCTGGACCGCTCAAGGCAGAGTACTACTCATTCACAGCAGACTCTTGAAAGCAAATTCCTGTATTGTACTCACACCTTCCCAACAATACTTGCTTCTCTTCTGGTGAGGAAAAAAAAAGCAGGATGTACCTANAAGATTTTTCTTTCCGTATTTCAGATTGTTTGCAGACTCTGCATCTGTGGGACTTTTCATTCCGAAATTAACTGCGTGTTGAAGAGAGTCTGGAACAGCAGAGCCTTTATGCTTCCAAGTTTTGAGATGGCCTCAGAGCACAGATCTCTTCTCTCTCATTTCTAGAATACTTTTTGACAATTAACAGAATCAATGACCACAGAGTAAGAAGTCTGCTCAATCCATCAGGGCCTAAATGTGAAAAGAGGAGAAGGAGAGAAGGAACCTTCTAGTGACAGGAAGGGGAGAAGAGGTGTAGATTTTTTTTGGCTTTATTCATGAGCATTTCCTCATGAATTCTGGAAGAGAGTCAGGAAATAAAGATAGCAGCCAGAACTCACCTTCTGCATCTTTTTAAGGGAGAACTAGACAAACACAGCAGTAGCAAATAAAGGAAATACAGAAGTAACCTTCTCTACGCAAGGCAGATGCTACCCCAGTACAGACAGTTGGCATAAGACCAAGGTATAGAGGCTGTTTGAGAAATCCTCAGTAACTATTAAAAATATGAGTATATGGGTATCTGCATTTTTTCCAAAGTTGATGGAAAAATTAAAGCATGGGTTGGTGCTCCTAAGAACAGAGGAGTCAGTAAGATTCCCAGGTTTAGGAGAAAGACCAAAGAGATGGAGAAACTACCTGTTATCTTGAATCTCAATTCATGTCAACAGACTCCAGAGAAGAGAGGGGAGCGCCTACATCGGAGCCAAGACCACAGCACCTTTTCTATCTTTCCAGAAAGGTTCACCTGACTTTTTGAAATGAGACAACAGAGGCACCAGGAGTCTTGTCTAGCAGACTAATGCCAGCAATACCCAAGACATGGGACCTCCTCTTTCTACAGGGTTCACCCTCTTCTCTCTCTTCATCACAGGTATATTCATTGCTGCTATCCAGCCCACAAGGACAGAGGAGAAGGAAAGAAGAGAGACTACTTCATTTTCAACAGAAGGTAGTCCTCACACTCTGTGATTTTATATATTTTTTTATTATTATTTTTTTTCTGCAGAGGAATAGTGGAGACCAAGTGCACAACCACCACCTGATATTAGTAGGGCATTAAAAGCATAGAAAATATGCTCACCTTAAGCCACATCTTAGAAGAAACTCCACTTCTACATCAGGACAGCAGATGATTGGATCCCTAAGCAAAAAACCTATCCCTGTAATAAATCTGGATTGATGGGTCATTAAGAACAGTGACTAAAATAGACTTTTTTTTTTTGGTAGAAATATTTAAAATATATAAAAACACAATCACTTCCAGTACAAAAGTAACCAAGCATGTAGCAAGTGTATTACATCAACTTAAATAATAAATCTAACCTGCTAGTATTTTCAACACTATACTCTGTTCTTACACTCTTTTGAATTATTCTAACACTATTTTAAACAAATCCTTTCACTGAAGAAAACATCAATATATCAAAACTATTTTTTTAAACTAATGAGTTTCTTCTTTTGCAAAGCAATTATTTTAAGTACTGAAAAGGTTTCCATAGCACCCTCCACCTCCCAATGACAAATATCAGCAATAGCTGGATTTAAAACAAACAAACCAAAAACACCAAATCAGCAGCATTTGACTCAAGGTAAAACATTAAATATTTTCAAGCAGAAGAATTGAAAAACTTATTCTTACTGAAAGAAAAAAGTATGTACGCACACCTGCTGTTCTATCAATCTCAGCAGGAAACCATTTCACTGCTGCATCATAAGTAGAAGAAAAGTGCTTATTAAAACATTAATCACAGTCCATTATATTCTGACTCCATGCCAGAAGTTCCCATTACATCACTGAAAATATCTATTAACCAAAACCTGATTCTGACAAGTTACAGAAGTGTAGTGTTTAGGACTTAGTAATGTAAAAGTCAGTTTTAGAAGAACAGTTACACAATTGATTTTGCAGTGGCAAGCAAGTATAATTAATTGTTTTTGTGACATTTATTACTGCAATGGGGTTGATTTAACTGGTGTTTCTACTGTAAAATTATTCAAAAATTATTTCAAACTTCATCTACTTTTATTAAACACATTTATTGTGAAGGTATTTAATACCCAGGGCTGGCTAAACAATTTTAAAATGTGCTGGATATACTAGTACATGTAAAACTGTATTGTCTTGTGTAAATATGGGCCTTGTTTAGAACTGTGTCTCACAGGAAATTATGCCAAATGAAAACCATCTCCCCTTCTCCTCTCCCACTGAAAAGGATTTATGTTTTTACATTTAATACCAGTTAGGTAGAGAAACAAAAATATGGTGGCATTGCCTTCAAGCCTGAGCAATAGTTCATCTGTGAAGTCTGATTATGTTCAAACCCCTATTTTGTTATTAGAAATGTGGCCTAACTCGAATGCCTCAATTTGGAAGAGAGAGAACTGAACAACTCAATTCTTTCTGGAAGCCTGGCACTACATGGCTTGTTTACCTAAACCAGTTTTCAACTAACTATTAGCAAGGCTGTAAAACGAAATCCATGAAAATCAGTTCCTAAATGTGTGTGTGTAATCTCCAGCCAATCAACTTAATCGCAGGTACTTTCCTCAAACCCCTGCTGTAAGCAGCCCCACTTAAAAAAAAAAAAAAAAAAAAACCTATTTTAAGAAGGTCTTNAACACATATTATATCCCTAACCCAAGAAAGAAGAAAATGGGCATTTTTTAAAAAATGCTGCATTAATAATCACCTCTGTAGCTGTACATTTAGTGCCACCAATCTTCACAAGACCAATCCATTCAGGGGTCAGTCCTCCATTTCTCAGCTCAAGCAGATGCTGCTGCATGCTTCGCATGTGTAAATGGACAGGTCTACTGGCCTTGCTGTGGGGTGTACTGGCTAAGGCAAAGCACTACGTAGACAGCACCAGAAGCCAGCTTCAGCATCACCAACAACCTTATTGTGGGTGCCAAACAACCAGGTAACATCTCAATCACTTAATACAGAGGCTGATTTGAAATAAAAGCAGTGGATGCTTATAAATGACTAGTATTTACAGAATTCATTTATTATACCCTGCACCCTGCAAATACTGGCATTTAAGAGACTCTGAATTAAAAGCACTTCATGTTGTTCGTGCTCATGATGAATAAAAGGGGTCTGGAACACACAAAGCTAAGAGCAGCTATGCTTTTGGGGGGTGATTTGTTTGTAAAATGCTTGGGTTCCCTTTTTGCCCCTTTGACCTAACTACAAAAGACACCTGAGCTAATAACCTTTTACCTGTCCTTGGACATCTTCCAATTTTGAAGATCCAAAGAGCTTCAGTTTTCCTCTTTTTTTTTTTTTTTTAAGTAGTGCCACGAGACCAGAACTATTGCAGTCTAGCTTCCTACCACTTGGTCTTGTGGGTGCTTACAAGCTCCGACCGCAGCTTTTCTTGAGTAGATAGGATGTCTATGAGGTGTCTCACTCCATGCAGCTTCTTTGGTGGCTAATAAGTTATAAAGCTTACCAGGCAGGCTTTTTGCAGTTAAGGTACTCTTAGGGTCCCCCTTCATATCCAACAACTCCTTTTGATGCAGCAGCTAGGGTCTTAGTTGCCCCTAAAATCTCTGCTGCTCCACAAAGTGACTGCAATCAGTGAACAGATGCACAAACTGCAAGGAAGGAGCTATAAACTCCAATTCTTATGGGTGTGTAAGACTTGGATATTTACTTTTTTTTTTTAAAGGAAGCTAGGAAAAAATAAAGAAAAAACCACATGCAATCAGATACCATTAACTCTAAGCAAAGTCTTCCAGTTCTACTTTTCCAGAAAGTTCTTCCAGTGTCATCTAATGTGAGGGACATCAGGGTTGTTATCAAAATAAGAAAACAGAGACTAGCAGCCCAACCCTTAAAAATATTGCCATCCATCATATCAGGTGTGAGATCAGTTATATAGATCAAACTTATGAATGGAATTACTGGCTTTGGCAGATGGCATGCTCCTCCAGGAAGAGATCACTCACTCCTACCACTTAGCACTCCTCAGAGAAGCTTTAAACATTGTTGATTCCTGGTCACTGTTAGAAATACTACTCATCGAGAATAAAGCTACAACAAAGCTATCTGAAGGGGGTTAAAGAGTCCTGAGCAACAGCTTGAAAAGCTGCATAAAGCTTCAAGCAAGACACCCTCATGTTCCCCTCTGCCATTTCAGGAAACTTGTAATTCACCTTTTCAAGTCATTTGATACCTGAATAGACAATTTTCATTTGGAAGGCTGCTTTACAACTATGTTTATCAGTGCCAGAGTCAAGAAGATGCATAATTTCTGGCTTTATTTTCCTCTTTAGGGGTCTATTTTGCTGGCTGTCCCACTCAGTCTAAATATTTTCATTATACATAACTCCCCCTTCTTGAAACAATAGTGTTAAAGAGTCTAGGAAGTCTCTCTCTCTTCCTCTTCTCAGACTTCCTTCTTGCATTTTTATTACAAAAGATTTTTACAAATGCCTTAGAGGGTAAATTCAAAACAAGATGTTCCTCACCTTTCTAAGATCTGAGACTAAATAATTAAAAAGATTAGTCCATCCAAACAGGCCATTCAGACACCTCTCTGCTGTTCCCTACAGTGAAGTACAAAGCATAAGTGATGCTCAGATGTAGATCAAGAGGCAGAGATCTTCCTCTCAGCAGTGGTCCTCAATGAGCTCCCATGTTCTCCATGACCACCACTGGACAGACTTTGCTCCTCATTGCTAACGTGTTCCTGCCTCTGTAGTCTAACATTGGGCTTAAGGAAAGCCTTTTGGGGGCAGGAAGAACTACAGAAGCTGAGGACACCAAGGCCTTCTGTTGCTGAAGTGAGAGATAAGCAGCAAAGATCACTCATACACATGCAAAACTTACTGTTTTTCTTGTGGCAACTACACAATTCCCAATGCAACTATACATCTGGCTGAGGAGTCAGAGAAAGACTCAAAAAGGGCAATATGATGGAGTGCAGGAGTAGCAAGGAAGGAAAAAGTAAACGAAAAAGAAAACACTGAGCACATAAACTACTGACCTCAAATTTACCACAATTTCAGAGAAGCAACAGAAGATGTAAAACTTAACTTCTACAAAAATATTTTTTTCTAAGCTGATGGAGGACAACTAAGGAGTAAAGTCTGAGAACGTATAAAGTCATGGGAGAACCATACATCAATAGTGATAATGCAGGGGATGAAGGGAAGGATGAAAGCAAAGGGCTTTCAGTAACAGATAAGAACTATCACAGACAATCAGATACTGTTAAGCAGCTGGTAGTAACAAGGCTTTGATTTGGTGAGACACAAAGAGTGCAGAAAATAGGGCATTTGGCCCACATAATTGCTGGATGCCTCCTGCTACATTATAATTCATCAGCAGAAAGCTCTGCCTGACACTGTTTCAGCTGCCTACTTAGCAGCATTGCCTCTACACCTGCAGACAGTTCAGGGTTTGCTTCCGACCAACTTTCAGTAATAAAGACAATATTACTATCCTGATTTTTTGAAGCAATTTTAGATATTTACTGGCTAATCTTGCAGTACAGTTTGCCAGACAATTCTCCATTCCTTATAGTAAGGCTCTGAATTTTTTTTCTTCATATTATATGTATTTTAATAAATGCATGATTTAGTATTCTGCAAGCCCACACTACAAAAAGACTATTCTGGAATAAATGGTATAATTACATTTCCTACAGCGACCTTGTAATCTCTCGAGTATTTATTCTAGACTAAACAGCCTTACTCAGCTGCCCTGTGTCTGATTGTC
>VYZV01025252.1:61581-87217 GCA_013401275.1 Pandion haliaetus
ACAACTGCTTCGAGCAGAAACATATTTTTTCCATGATTGCATGAAAAAGTAAAAAAACATTACCAGACCAGTATTCTGAGTACAGAGACTCATGTTAGATCGATGAGTTAATTTTGAAGTCAAACGCCAACAAAAACAATTACTATGGACATTCTGCTGTCATGGCCAGCTTTTGGGGTTAATTTAGTGGTACATATACAACTACAGCCAACTTTACATATAAGAAACTACATGGTGTGTGCAGGCTTCCTTCTTTGTTTCTTTATATATTTTCCATATTCTCTGCTTTTATAACCCTCACGAGACCTTTTACAGTTACAGAACCCACACTATACCCACAGGTGGGCGGGCAGGAAGCAAAACTCTCCGTTTCATAAGCAGTCCACTTTTAATATATTCAATTGCTAATGACCTTGACAGAAGAGCTCCATGCAAAACACCATATACTACAGGGTGTCGTTTGAAATGTTCATAGACATTTTTGCCAGAAAGCTGATTTCTTAACCAGTAAGATTTCAGACTTACTAGAGGCTGTGCTCTTTTCCTTGATTCCCATTCAGCTGGAAAAATTGGTGCTAATCTACATCCTCTGTATTAAATTTGCATCCTTCCAAAATCCTACGATGAAACCTGTAGGATTTCTGTAGTACACTAAAACAATAAAAGACAGTTTCTACATCAAACCAAATTAAGATGGTTTACACACAGTTCTGTTTCATTGTTCTATCCTCTCTTGGAAAAAACACCACACTTGGCCATATTCAGTATTCTAAAAGAAAGTGTACCTGTGTAGTACTTCTATCATCATTCATAGGGCTTTATTCAATTATTCACGATAAAATGAACAAAAAATACTTCACTTTGAAAGGCTGTATGGAAACATAGCTGTGTCTTTAAAGCAGTAATCACTTCTTACCTGCCAATTCTCATTCATTAGGTGCCTGACTCAAAATGCATTACAGCCGACAGAAATCTTTACTGAGGATCAGGCCCTGCAACAGGAGACACTGGGAAATTCAGACCATATGTCTTGGTAGCCAAGAGAATTCCTGCAAGGACTGCAGCCCTCTACATGCTCTCCAAAGCAAGACAAGCTTTCCTTGCTCTTACTCAATCTTTTGACTCTGACTACTGAGCTTATTGAGAAACTATATTCTATTAAAAGGAGCAGAATGAATTCAGTGTTCAAAATCAATGGGCCAAAGCAGATCAAATAAGCCCTTCATTTGTGGCTTTTCTCCTTTTCCAAGATTCAAGAAATATCTGCATACTCCAATGACAAAGAGAGCAGATGTGAAAAATCACCTGCTACAACTTTTAAAGCCCAGCGGTCCTGTCACCCATTCAAAATCAATTCTGTTATTTCACTGTCTTGAACCCAACACAGACACTGACAGGATTTTAGCAAAAACTAATCCAGCCAAAGACTAGACCAATTATGGTTTAAGAATAGTTTGGAGACCATCCTTACTACTGCCTCCCTTAAAAAAAAAAAAAAAAAAAAAAAANAAAACCAACAACAAAACCCAAACACTATGACTGACAGCAAAGAAGTTACACGAGTCATTTCTAGATTAACTGCCAGAACTCTACATATGTTTCAAATTACACTACAACACTGTACAACAAAGAAATATGCAGAAATTTTCCACTTGAAATAAAGGTTAAAAATCAAATACTAACAAAGCTTTAACAGATATGAAATCCAACCTCCTCATCTTAATTCAAAATTCAAAATGACTGAGCTGTCCTACACTAAGTAAAAAAAAGGAATGAATCAATTCAGTTGTTCATTATAAAAGCACAGTGAGCTAAAACATGTTCATTGCATGTACATACTGCCACAGCACTCTGATTTTGCTTCGGTACTTACCCTCAACTCTTAAAATGCCATTTTGCTTAGATTTATCTTTTAAATTATCGAAGTATATTACCTATCTTCGTTAGATTACTGTTCACCACTGAATTTTATTTTTGCATCATATTTAAACAAAACACTAATTAACTGGAGTGCCCCTAACAATGTGGTTATACATAAAACAAGTTCGTAGATCAAGGGGAAGTCACATTTTTCTCTGAAGAAAAGCAAAGATTTTTGGAGCAAACTCAATTTTTTTATATACATGTGTATATACTCAGGATGTATCTCTCCAGACAAAGTTAAGTAGGCAAACACAATTTTATTTTAAGCAGCCCAGGCTTGACTTGATTACAAGGTCTGCACAAAAGTTCTCTGTTAAGGCAGAGGATTTTTAAGTGGAGTAAAAACATGTATTTTTAATCTTACTTGTAAATTACCCTATTTTGTGAGAATGGCGAGAATAGGACTGGTGCTGTGTTAAGAGTATGATCCACTTTGGATTACAAGAGACTGTTTCTAAATTTTGAGACACAAAGTTCACACATCTTTACCCAAAATGTTAATCACATAAGCAGATTTTCAATTTATAGTCAGTTTTTAAGTAGCTGGTGTATGGCTCTTCCACAGCTGTAAATACTTGGTGTGAGAATGCTGTGTGGCCATTCCTGCTAGCTGTACATACTTACAATTAGTGCCAAGAATGTCTTTACATTTTTCAGGACCTCAAACAAACATAATTTTGATCCTCGGGGTTTTTTTGTTTTTGTTTTTTAATCAAAACTACACAACAAACATACATTGTTAAAACAACAAACTAATTTCCATCCTCATCCTGTTTTGGTCTTTCACTACTTGGCATGTCAGAGTTTGTTATATTTTTCATTTCTTTTGTTTTGCAGTAAGAAAAATCCAGACCTCCAACCACACAAATTCAGTGTGCTCAGCTAAAACATTAGCAAAAAAAAAAAAAAAAAAAAAAAANTTTGCCCCTCTTAGAAAACCTCGAAATAAAGTAATGGCAGTGAGTGCTCGAGCATCCAGGCGCTTATGCTCTCCCTCTCAACCACACACCTCCTCTCCCCAAAAGCCATGGTAGGTCACACTGCCTTGCAAGGACTTTGGCAGTTCAACAGATTTGGACCAATTTGAACCAAAAGATGACACTCCCCACTTCACTCAAACTACACCAACCTAACCGCTTCTGGTGATGGCAGAAGTGCCAGCAGGGCCTGTGATAAGACATAGCTCTATAAACACGACTGCCATCAGCAGGTTGCCTTCAACCCTAACCCAAAACCAACAATTTCCCAATGCACGTCACTGAACACTTCAGTAATTTAGAGTAGTGACCAAATCACACAGACCCAGGACTACTAGTCATCATGGAGGGACTGGCAGCTGTAGAGCCTGCCTCCAGGATGGGTACATTACAGTGATCCAAGACCCCACTTTTCTCCAAGGACAGCACCACAGGTTTGGGAGATGCTCTTACACTACATGTCTTCTGCCCTTCAAGTCACCTTTCCATGTGACAGCCAAGACAGGCGTGAGCTGGTGCTGAACACCCAAAGTGACCTTTACCACCCAGATCAAACCATCACCAACCTGGCATGTTCAGTGTGTATTCACGGGACCATCAGCCACCGAGACTTCCTCGCAGTAACCCCACAGACATGTAGTCAAGGGAACCTCTATCAGAAGCTCTCAGAAAGCTTCACTCCCCGTCCTGTAAGGTTAAATACTGTCTACAAGTTAAGTGTAATACATGTTGCTCCCGGAAAGCCATGTAATTCAGGATCATTGGCTATATTTCATTACTTCCAGAGAATCTTCCTCCACTAAAAAAACTGGGGGAGGGCTCCTGAAGGACACAAACCCCTATACGTTATACCAATCATGAGTGTTGGAAAAAGAAAATTTTTTAAAAAACCCAAATATTTCTTCATTATTCTCAGAATTCCAACACAATAGCAAAAAATGCATTATAAGGAAGTTAATGCTTCTCTGCAGTACACAGAAAAAAAGAAAATTTACAGCCCCAAGAGAAACTGAAAACAAATTTCTTAGAGCAGTTTGAACATAAATTTCTTTTTGCAAAACATGCAAAATGCACACAGAAGAGCAGCAGGAGGATGCAGAATCAAGTTTATTGGACTGCACACAAAGTTTTTTGTAAAGCCTAATAAGCAAATAATACAAGTCATCTTAAAAAGCAAATTTTTTTTTAATTATAAAAGATCCCTAACAAATGTTCTAAATGATCCCTTAAGGATTCACCCTTTTTCTTGCTCTTTGCTAGAAACCTTCTTGCCAGCTGTCTCCTTCATTACAGCAGCTTACTAAGAAAGAAAAGTGACACTGATGCTGAAACCTAAAGTGAGTCTTGCAGAAATTAAAGAGGTTAAAGACGTGACCATTCAAAAAGCCCATTCTACTGTTTTGAAGATACAGTTTATCTTTTAAAAAAAAGTCAATAAACTATGCTACCAGAAGTGAATTCAAAGTCTCCAGGTTGGCAGTGTCTTTGCAATAATTCTGGCTCCAGAAACTCAGATAACAGCCTGCACATATGAGGGAGCTATTTAGCAGCAACAAATAGCCAGACTGCAAAATTATTAACAAGAATATAAGAAGAGGGAGAAACAAAAAAAAAAAAAAAAAAAAAACCAAAAAAATTTGGATTTAACCTGTCCTTGTATGAGTGCAAATGAAGAGGGAACTAAAAATATTTACAGGAGTGGATAACATTGTGCCCAGTTCTTCTACCTCACCCAGGCAGCTGTATGCAGCTGTCTGAAAAAACCCAAAGCAGGGACCCAGGCACATTAGTTAAGCATTCATCATCAACAGGAAATGCACATGAGTCCATATAAACACAGAAACACAAATATATAAATGAATAGCCTTGCATGGTTTAAGGTATTTCAGACACCCCATGGAATAGGGTGAGAGTTGTACTGGCTGGGAACCCATAGCATATCGATATATTTGTTTGGGGATTGCAAATAGCCTCAGGACTCAGAAGAACTCTCCTGGTGGGCACCACCAACCCACCCACGCACCTTGCTACCACAGCCACCCAGCACCCCTGCTGCTCTTAACTCTTTCATCACCTCCAGAGCCAAGCTGAACAACCCTGGCTGTTCATGCTCGGAGGAGTAAAATGACAGGTGTCAAAGTGTCTCCAAGAAAAGACTGTGAGTGTTGTTTGCAAACCCTGCTCCAAATATGCTCACACAGCTACGTTGCAATGCAACTGCAGTATTTAAAGGATTTTGTTTTGCAAGGTGTTGGGTTGCCTTCGAACCGGTATCACAGGCAATTAGATGGGATGGACATGGATCGCACATGGCTCCTGCCAGATCTGGATGCCAGCACTCACCTTACAGGGGCACAGACAGGCAAAGGGACAGGGACTGGGAATCCTCCCTGCACAAGTCATCTTTTTCTCCCCCCAAGCATTTTCATTTGTGATGAGGCTTAGGGCTGAGAGGGCCTCAAAGTTCCCCTCGCATGGGAGGTCCCTCACAGCTGTGCTCCATCCAAACAGGTGGTGAAGGCTGAGTCTGGCTCTGCCCAAGTTTAAACTGCTAATTAATATTTGGTCTCAGAAGCTTGATATCAGATAATAAAAATTACAGGCATCAGGAGGACACAAAAACAATAAAAATGGAGACAACCTCAATTCCAGACAGCCTTGAATTTTCTGAAACGCCATTAGGTTGCTTATTTACTTTAAAAAGTCTATCTACCTCTATCATTTTCTCAATGAGATTCAATTTCTCCTGTGCCAGTGAACTAGATGGGATTCCTGTTTGGATTTCAGTGGTCTCTGAAACTGCATACTAACGTGTCTCAACTTTGTTCAGTACTTTGTGGCTTCAGTTTTCCCAACTTGCACAGTCAAACGTAAACTGTTATTTTTTTAAACTCCTTCTTGCCTTGCCAGTCTGCACATTCATTCTGCCACGTACTTTTCCAGCCACTGTAAGCGGCTGTGACCTTGAAAGTTAGGCCATGACAAGTTGGGTGACACTCACTATCCCAGTAGCTATATGTTTTCAGGTGGCATTTCAGCTACAAACATTTCGAGAGAGAGCAGACACGTCACTTTTGGACTTCCCAGCCTCCATTACCCGGGCACAGCAGGCTCCCAAACTGCCTTCCAAACATGGCTGCACACCACGATGCTGCCAAGCTGCTGGACCAGCCCTGCATCATATTTTTTGACAAAGTTAAGCTCTGTGCTTCATTTCTCACAAGCGCAGTTTGACTGTAGACAGCAGTCGACAAGTAAATCTACCCTTTTCCATGGCAAACAGCCCAACTTTAATATTTTTACTGGCTTACAGCTGGGTAAATTAAGCCCCAGATTTTTATTTATTTATTTTTTAATACCGTGCAACTGAAAATGAACAGCTACTTCACTACGACTGCCAAGGACAACCTTAAAAACACTAATGCAATCCAGTCCAGCTCTCAATAGATCTATAAAGGCTAGAGGACCAAAAATTTCAGCTTATCCACCCAAACAAAATGTTGGTTGGGCAGGAAGTCTAATATTTCGTTAAGATCCTTTAGGAAAAAAAAAAAAAAAAAAAAAAAAAAAAAAGACAAAAAACCCAAACCCTACATGCTGGCAAAGTGGAGATGGTAACAGTCCCAGCTATAATGCCATGAAATGGGAATTAAAACTTGCTGTGTTACTTACCCCAGCCTTCCCAGCATTTCAAGCTCTGGAACTTGTGGTCCATATGTCTCCACTTGCAGAGGCTGATACTCATACAAAGCTTCTTCTAGCTTTTGAATCGGAGCTAGTGAAATATGCTGACCCTATTAAAAAAAAAAAAAAAATCTACATAGCAGTTCAAGGTTTTGTTTTGACTTTTTTTTTAAATGCAATGCAAGAACAAGTTTATACCATTAATCTGGTCTGGACAAAGACCATCCCATTAAGAACATATTGTCTATTATATCACTCATTTCTTCATGATTTAAATTTTTTACTGGGCTACAGTTTGGAAGTAACGTCTCATTAGTTATAACTGTTTGGACAAAATATGAAGGAAAGAGGAAAGTTCTACTGAAGGCAGGCTTACCATTAGAGAGTGCAGCTGCTTCCAGTGTCACTAGTAAAATCATTATTAGGTAAAATTTCATTTATCAGAAGTAATATCAAACAAATGTTTCTGAGCAACCCTATCTGATTCTGTAATCGATGATTTCCTGAAAGCCCTAATTAGGAAGGGAAGCCGCTTTCATTTCTCTCTGCAGGTTTTGTAAGCTCCCATATATAATGGCTCTCAAGACAGACTTTTACAGTGCAATACAATTAATTCATTCAGCAAATTCCCATTTGTTTCATAACTAAAAATATAGAAACACACAAACATAAAACTTTCATTCCAGATGGTACTTTTGCAAGCCCTTCAGACCACTGAGAAACAGCTAGACATTCCCTCCCCGCCCCCCCAGTCCCTATCACTCTGAGCTCTCACAAAACAGGAGACTTGTGGCTGGAAAGGAGGGGTCAGGAGGATATGAGATAGAGCCAAAGTTAACAGATGTTGCTGCGTGACATTCTACACTGATTTGTTGATCTTTCACACAGTTTCAATTTTCTACTGTATTCTATGGTGCTCACAAAAATTAGCAGCAGCAGCAAAAAGACAGCACTATGAGCTCCCCCAACACAGCCTGGCTTCCCCTGTAGAAATTGAGCTTCACATCTGCAAAACACAGGAATTTAGGAAAGTAGTAGTATTGTTTTTGTAGACATTTTGTCTGCAAGAGGAGATCGGAAGCTTTCCACGGTGTAATGCCATGTATAACCCTGTCTCCCACTGGTGATCATTTACCGAGCTTCACTTCCCTGGGGCCACTGATGTAAGCACCTACTCCCTCAAGTAGAAACTAAAGGCTCCTAACATGGGACACTGGATTAAAATTAACTAAAGAGAAAAAAAAAGTCAGTAGAACGGGAAAGCTGTTAATTAAATTTGTGGTTGAGGACAGTGACCTTTCTGAATTTGTAGCATGGATATTTTTGTTTAGACAGTTGCAGAAAATAGCTAAGAAAATTGAAGACATAAGTCCTTGAGAAGTTCTATCATGGATCTAGGCTGATCTCTCTGGGAGTATCAGCAGCTCAGGTTTTCCATTGAAACAGCTCTCTGTGTGTGATAAGAATAGATAGTTCTGGCCTTTTTCTGCACTGCCCAGGAGCCTGGCGGGGCTGCTGCTAACACTGTTATGGTGACAGTCTCCTGAAGGCGAAACATGGTGAATAAAGTTCTCAAGTCAGCCATGAGTCACTCCAACTTTCATAGTTAGCATACTGTTATTTCTGGGCCACAAACTACTGCTGCAACATTAAAAGCAGGCAACCACACACTTAAAAAAAAGTAGGAAAAGAAAGGTTAAAAATTCAGCTTTAATGCTACTTCATGGTATTTTAAGATACAAATGCAGGGTCTTTTTATATTGCTAGACATTGTCAATTTACAAACTATTCTAATCCATGAAAATATTATACTTTGTAACTACATTTATATGGGCATGCTAGACCCATTGTAAAAGATTAATGTTTAAATAAGACTTTTAGATTTAAAGTTTTAACAATATTTGTGTCTCTAACCAAACTGAAGGGAAAGACATACCAGTATTTTACATGTGTACACACTCATCTGGTGAGTGAAACGTCTCAGACTTTACAAATCCAATGTCATTCCAGCCATAGAAAAGAAAATTCAGTTTCAGGCAAAGATCAAAACCATGATAAGTATTTTGGGAAATTACTTGTGTATGGAAAAAGGAAGCAGCTCAGATTGCAGGAGCCACATCTCTGGAGGGCATCACCAGAACAGCTGCTCACTGTTAGTAGACTTGCCACTGGTGCATTCCTAACTTTTTTAACGAGAGTGACTTCTGCTGACATTGGCCAAGAGACACAGGAAGGCTCCCAACAAATGGACTGGGCACATCACAAGCCTCTTTCCCCACCACCACTTATGCTGCTATAGATGCCCACCTCTGGGGAATCCTGGGAGGATAGGATGAAAATGTTTTGTTCGTCTTCCTCTCTTTAAGGGGTTCCCAAGGTGCCAGGGGTCAGAAGGAATCACAACGATCATTTACTCTCAGATGGTCAACCAGTAACTGCAAGGGACCTATATGCCTAATGGTGGGGGGGGGCTGACTGGTCAGCACACCGCTGTATGGTGGGTACTGGTCTATGTGTCATGGAGAAGCCACCGAGCCATGCCAGGACCTTTCTGTGAAGTGCAGTATTGCAAAAACAACACACTGTGGTGGCCCAGAGAGCAGAAGTAGAACACCAGAAGAGGAGCAGCATATAGAAACTGTCCATCCTTGAACTGGTCTGACCTCATGTCCAGCACAGGCCAGGACATTTTGTGTTCCTATACAAAGACCAAGGACTGGCAGTTCAGCCAAAGCACCTTCTTTTGAAAGGTGTCCAATTTAGACTTAAATATTTCAGATCATAAAGCTCCAGGCACATCCCCTAGGTAAGTTGTTCCAATAGTTAATTATTGTCACCATTAAATATTGGCAGCTCATTTCTGGTTCGTCAAGATCAGTTTCAAAGCACTGGCTCTCTCCTACGTCTTTCTCACCTAAATACTGGGCCAAGGTGCAAGCATTAGGAACCAGTAGGTACTTTTGCATGGCAAAACCGACTGCTTTGGTTTATGTCCAGCCAGCAGATCTGCACCTCAAGGAGATTGTACAGCTGTATGACACAGCTCATTTGTTTTCATTTCCCAAAGTCACAAATTTAGCTGATGGGCTTTGGCAACATATATTACATTCCACTTAGCAACGGGGGTGGGGGGGTGGGGGTGTGGAACAAAACAAAACCAAACCAAAACTCACACAACCTGCTGTTGTTCCTGCCCTATAGCTCTGTGGCCTTTAGGTAAAGGCTTTTTCCTATAAACTGGATTTTAGTCTGCCTTGATTTCGGAAGGGGTTAGATGGAAGCATAAGAGTTACAATATACATTCCCACCTGAAAGGGGCTGAAGCCTGGTCAAGCCTTACAACCACATCAGCTCTGTGGGTGGTTTGGATATGAACAGGCTGTATCTACACTGCTGACTCCTTGCAACGCCAGTACAGCAGCATGGCCATGCAGGCTCCTGAACTCACAGGCTTCCAACTTGTTCAACCCTGCACAGATTACACTGCGGTCACAACGCAGGGTATGGCACAGATTGCTGCAAAAAGGCTGGGGTGGAAAACAATGAAAAATTAGCAGTGAAAAAAGTTTTGCCTTTCGTCTTTTCACTGATGTTGTGATAAAGTACATTTACAAAAAATCTCG
This sequence comes from Pandion haliaetus, assembly GCA_013401275.1. Taxonomy (NCBI): domain Eukaryota; kingdom Metazoa; phylum Chordata; class Aves; order Accipitriformes; family Pandionidae; genus Pandion; species Pandion haliaetus. The sequence continues at coordinate 71,789 of VYZV01025252.1, forward strand.
TTGAAGTTAAAAGGCTCAATTTGAGCAATATTACCTCAGTTAAAAGCCATATGACCAGTAGCATCTCAGTTTTATGTCCCTGTCCTGAGCAGTCCTTAGTCATTTCATAAAAGACTGGTATAAAAGGGAAGCTGTTGTGTAATTTCAGAGACATCACAACAGACAGTAACTGTTACTTAGGACTTACATAGCACTTTTACAGATCCAGAAACCATTTCACATCTATGAGGTAAGATTTTTAAATTTCCTGTATTCCACCTAGACAGCCAGCCTTACCTCCTTCCAGCATTAGGAGGCATTTATCAGCATGCTAAAACCAAAATGAAAGCAGCAGGTCTAAGATCCTGCTTTTGCATTGCTTTCTCCTGACAAACCTAAGATCTGATGTTGTGGTCATGGGTAAGTATTTCTAATTCCCCTTGGATGCTGTAATGTTTGTGTAAAAGAAGCTGACAGTATCCAAACGGAGATAGAAAAGGCTTCCAAGAACACAGACAACAGATTTTCCTGCCTCCTCTCCCTCCCACTCCTATCTTCGTGGCATAGAAGTTTTTTCTCCAGGATTATTTTAGGTACCCTAGCTGTCTATTACATTTTGGAATGTATGGAACCACAAAACACAATGCTAATTTGAAGGAAGGCATTTGCTTATCCTTATGACTTTGTTTATGTAAAAGACTGCACAGCAATGGATTTGTGAACAACTGACTTTCCATTCATGTACTGTATGGTTTTAGATGAAAGACAAGATTAAAGTGGGAGTGGGGGTTAAATAATGTCTTTGTATTACAAATAAAATTGACTGGCTGATGTACTTTTCACTATCCTAGATACACTGTTTGAGGCATCTCTCAGTTTAAATAATAAGAAACAAAAGCAGTAGCCAATTTTTGTTTCAGACTGTGATACGTTATGGCATTAAGAAAAAAAAAAAAGCCATGGATTATATACAGAGAAGAGCTGCCCTTGTAGTGACAAGGAGCTAATTTTAAACAAAAAACAATGTCCTTTTAGGAAAAGTCAGAGCTATCGGAACATCAAAATTACAGTGCATTAGCACACCTTTCACACAGGGGCTTGGGGAGGGACTCTGGGCAAATGCCAGGTATATCAGTATTTGCCTGCTAGCAGAAAGAGGTTACTTTAGCACACCGAGTCCAGAAGTATCAACTCAAGGTACAGCGTTCACACTTCTTCCCATCCTGTCGCCTCTCCCCTTCCCCGTCTCCAAAATGACACTGCCTTCCTTCACCTCCTTCCCTCAGCAGCAAGGAGAAATAACAGTCTTTTCAGAAATCTCTCAAGTGCCAAGGAGGAGGAGAAAGGAGACTGACACCAAAAATGCACTAGCAGGGGAAAGAGGAGGAACAGCTATGCCACAAAAACATCCCCAGGCAAGAGACAGAAGCCAGAGACTGGGGTCAGTAAAACTTGCCCAGACAAAGCATGTTTCTGTACTAGAAGTGTCTGGACTAGATGATTTAGCCAATCTTTTTGCTTTTTTTAATTTCTGTCTGCTTAGTAACTTACTCAGGTCTGCCATCACCACACTACCAGAACACAGCAAATGTCAGATAACAGAAATAGTACTATTTATGTGCTACATCTCATTAAGTCAGTTTGCAGCAATGTTATTTTTATTTAACTCTTTTCACCATCAGGTCGCTCTCTCCAGCCTAGTGTAAGGAGCACACAGCTAGTCGAAAAGAAACCAAGCACTGTGGGATGCCAGGGCATGACACTGCTAAAACACATCCTGAGCACTGCTTCAATTGTATGTGGCACAACGGAAAGGCTAACAAAGACCTTTTTTGATACACCATCGTCTGAGTGTGTAATTATCCAAATGCTTTCAAGTGAATGTTAAAATAAAATTATAAATTCCTTGAATTTTTCAGTATAAGCAGACTTAGGAAACTGTTTTACTGTTAAGCTCACAACAGAATTCAGGTTTTAGAAAGGTTTCATGTTAACAGAATTTCTTACAATACTAACAATATTAATGCAAATATATGAGGCAATGTGGTCTGAGCCCAATGCTGGGTTGTTCTGGGTTTTTTTCCACCAGTTTCCACCCTCCCAATTCACTATTGACAAATCCGTGTCAGCAATGCTAATATGGCTTTCTGATTCTGATTAACTACTTACTTTGACTACAGTAATACTCAGGAAAAGGAGAATGAAACTGATAGATTTGGAGGGCTCGGTTAATATTATTTTAACCTTTACCCTCCCTGTCTTCCACAGCTTTTTTAAATAAACATGAAGAATGTCAAACTAAAATGCATAATTCCATTCCTTAGCCTAGAATTCCTATGCCAGTGAGGCTTTTCCAAAGAGTTAAAATATCTGAAACCAACTGCTCTTTCTTCTGCTCTTGAAAACCAACAATAAATCTACTTTCTTTACTCAATCATTAAAAGTGCTATGGGGATATCCCAGTAGTGAAACAGAAAGGGAACAAATGATCTGACAGAAACCAACAAAATCAACGTAAGTCTTCCTGTTGATCTCAAAACCAGAATTTGACCACACAGGGCAGGACAAGAGATATAACATTGTCACACACCACCCCTTCTCTCTGGGGTAGATTACTTCAGATACCTAGTAACAATTTGACCAAATTTACACTTTCCGCTNGCCAAAACAGATTTAAATGATGTGCTTTCTTTAGGAATGACAGAAATAAAAGCAAGAGCTCAAAAGCACTGAAGAAGCTATTAACAGTCACCTATATGTGATTTGTTACACACAAACAGGTACCTTGGAAATTAACCACAGACCGACATGAGCTAAATCACACCATCAGTTCTACTTGCCTCCAAATTTCTCCTTTACAGTTTTCTGATGTAAGTAATTACCTGACCAGACTTATCTTCAAGGTCCTGCCAAAAAGCCCCATTTCTCTAAACTCTCAGAAGAAAGCCCATGTCCATCTAACTTGCCGAAATACAATTCTTCTGGGTCAGTGCCAGTACTAGGATTTAGTGACTACTCTCTTCACAGGAAAGCTTGATGCCCTTTCTTCACATCAACGGATTGCTGTGCCTGTTTGGTACTGTCCTCTCCAGCGGTGGCTGCCGGAGCCCAGTTAGGATTCAGGGGATAGTCTGGATGTTTGCTGAGACTCCAGAGTTCTGGCAGGAACTGCCAAGCTTTCCTCAAAATCTCCAGCACTGTTCAAAGGACAGCCCAGTACACAAGAGATCATCATTTTTGGAAACAAAGAATTAAAACACAACAGCATTTTCATATAACTAATAAGCCCACAGGTCACCCTCCTGGTTTTCAGCACTCATTTCTCAATCTTGCTCCGAACTCAGACTCAGCTCCTAAGCGCTTATTTGCTTTTGTACAATCCACCATGCTGTACATAGAAGTTGAACTGCTTCTGCACCTTTCGCTCTGGTTCCCAGGACCTCTACCCTGCACGCAGTATCTGTTTGGCCACTTTCAACTAGATCAAAGAGCCATGCCACGAACTGGCTGCTGTGCGGTATTCGGACACCCTGGGAGTGCCAATTGCATTTGCAAACCTCAGTATCAGCTCACACGTTCTTTTTCCTACTGTGGCTTTCACAGCGCTCAACATGGCCCTTCTCAGGGTACAACCACAGGTTCTTCCCATTTCTCAGAGACACCATTTCACTACAGGCAACTCAAAGTCGATGTTCTGTTCAGTTTGTTATGCCAATTGCCAATGTGCTATGTTAGTCATACAGCATTAAGCAGAATTAAGCAAACTTTTACTGCATGTCTACCATCAGCCTTCTGAAGTCTTGATCATTTTGATTTGGCTATCAACAAAGCACAAGCTCTGCAGTAGCCAGTCTAATTACAGGATTAAAGGCTTTAATATTGTTTTAAATACCCACATTAAGGGCCTAATTTTTCAAGGGATGTGAAGTAGAAATCAATTTGACAAATTCCACTTTACGTATCATGACACATAACATTAAGAGAGGGACAGACAGACCAGCACAGGTCAGAACACAGCAATAGCTGTGCATTGCTCACCGACCAGTGACAATTGTTTCAGTCTTGGTACAGCTGAATCTACCAGTGTTCCTACTTTGTTACAGTAAAGCTGAATGTTACACTGATATGATCCCTCCATTATGCAAGAAAATTATTTAGGATTTCCTGGAGAACAGTGGAACCTGCAAAAAATTAGCTGCTTTATTAGTAGAACAGAAGCTCATAAAGAACCATCTATCACTGTACTCTGCTAACTCCTCTTTCCTGGGATCCTCTAAAGCAGCTTCCCCCTATCCAACTAGCCACAGCTATACAATATTGTTTTTAAGGAATGTAGGGTCTGATGGATGATTTAAAAAGAAAAACTGCTTAACATAACAAAACCGAACAGAAAGCTGACCTCAGTCTGTAGAAGATGAGAAACTGTGTGTGTGTGAAAGTCAGAGACATATTCCCTGTTTTACTGAGCATACAGCCTAGACCCAGATAAATGTTGATAAAGATGCAGAACATCCCATTCAGCATGGCTTATGTCTGCCTGATAAAGAGAAGAAATAAAGTGAGATTCCTTGAATAGCTAGATTTTAAGGAGGGACTGCTAAAGGTTGATAAAGGTCTGGCAAAAGAAAGCAGGAAAGTTTTTGTAGCAATGGGGAGAAAAAAAAAAAAGGAATAAAATATGAAGAAAAGGACAATAAAGGCAGATGAAAGGAAGACCATGAACAGAATAGGAAAAACAGGAAGAGAGAACAGCAGAGCCTATTAGAAACAGGCAAAAAGATAAAAAGGAGGAATTTAGAAAAACTGAAATCTAAAGTAAAAAAATTAAGAAAGTTATTCAGGCATTAGCAGTATGTCATACGTGCTCACAGTATTTGTGGACTGCATTTACTACAAATTTTAAATGAAAACTGAAACCTGTTAGCAACATATTTAGAAATTACTACTCAACATAAAGTGGAAAGTAGTTTATTTCTAGCCTTTTTTCCTCATTTGCATGCAGAGCACGCAAATAGACATTGGCCAATTATTCTGGGGTCGAGACACACTGCAAACGTAACACACAGTTCATGGCACTGCTTTGAAAATGCATGTTAATTTTGTCACACTAAACAAAAAAAACTCCCTAGGACAGAAGCAACTGCATTTTAATCTGCAGAAAACATACTCTTCTGTCCTTCCAGAGAGGTTTAGTTTTCTTTCCATGCAAGTTTCCATCTATGTTTAAGTGGCTATATCAAAACGGTGCTTAAATCTGAACCACAGACACACAACAGCTTTTAAAGTTGTGTATATTTCCAATGGCACCTGAATTTTAGCAGTGCTTTGGAAAGTATTCACAGAAATTCACAGGATCAGAAAGTCTATTTGTAAGCCCTGGCTGATCCTGAGAGTGTTGCAGAAAGAGTCCCTCCACGTACCCAAGAACTACCATGGCCTACTGCATTGCTCTGGTTTCAGTGACCATGGCTTTTTAACTCCATGAAGCACAATAACCAGAAACATCTAAAGGCATCCTTAGTACAAAGAAAAAGGAATGGTTCCTGCCGTGAAAAAAAATCTACAATCTCACTTAGAGAAAATAGAAGCTGGCAGCAAAACAGCAATACAATCACACAGTAATTTCACTTAGTCCTATTTATAAAATAAAGAGATGTCTCATCCATTTTACCTTGTTCACTGGCTCCTTTGCCAACCCTTTTGCTAAAACACTTCTATTCAAATAAAAAAAAGCAAGTGTCACCACAGGTTCTGAAAGAGGAGACTGCTGTGAAAGCAACTGCAGCACAAACATTAGATTTTGAGCAAGTTAGAGAGGCTGCCTGCGTATTTCCTGCTATAGGCTTATAACAAGACAGTTTTGCCTTAAAAAACAACTTCCATTGCAGAAAGTAAGATTACTATATGGCCTAACATATGTACTGGATGAACCCACACCAGCGGAATGTCCTGAAATTTAATAATACACAACCCGGGGAAAGAAATCACTCAAATGCAGTGTGCTGAAGATCGGGGCTTATACTGACATTGCATGCCATAACTCCTTACTGCTTCTTAGGAAACAACACAAACAAGCTGTAATCCAAGAAAAAGGAAGCCCAAAGAACAAGTATAAAGAACATTTGTTAATCAAAGGACTAAACATATAGGAAGGTTTTCATTTCTTTGACTTTCATATATTATTTCCATACAGTAAAATATGTACTAAGCACTCCACAAAATGATGCAAATATCTTACCCTGGCTCAGGGCTGCTGCTGCTCTGAGAAACAAACCACAATGAGCTGATCATTTGAATTCCCTTAAAACTCATAATATTGCACCAAATAAAGCAAAATAGAGCATACTATACAGTTTAACAAGCCATGCCTAACATCTTTGTGCACTTAAAAACTATAATTTAATTAACTTTACCTGTAAGCTTAGGGGGAGCATGAGGGAGAAAAACAAAATTAAAATACAAACTCATATTCTCCTCAAGTCTGAAAATAGTTCAGGGTCCAAACCCCTATACAAGAAGTAATAAAAATAGTTTGGTTTCTGGTAGCAATAACAAAAATGAGGGCAAGATTAATTCTTACGCTTTTATGGCAAACAATCTAAAGCAGATGTTCAAGAATAAAAGCGAGATGTCAAAGTAGTTAATAAGTGCTTTTCAAAAGCAAACACAACAAGACAACTTGCAGCTTTATGCGCTTATATAAAACTCTAAATCATCTCAGTCAGCTTCCACCCTTAGCCCTTCCCTATTCTATGAAGCTTCACAATTAGCAAAAATGTTATATTCAAGCCTAAACCACCACAGATCAGTGTCTCCTGAATGAAAGCACATGCAAGAGGTTTTGCTGATTAAAGATCAGCTGCTCTATCTAGGCCTGAATGAACAGAAATACATTTCCATAGTTTGAATATCCAGGATCTCTAGAATAAAAGTCCCCGTCTTTAAGAGACAGAGCATATTTTAAAGAAACCTAAAAAAAGTTCAGACTGTATTTACATTTCCGCTAGAATACTGCAGTTTTGAGACAGAGATCAAACTACACATTATAAGGTCAAAACCAACATAAGAATTCCTTAGAATCAGACTTCAAATAGATATTTGAAGTTATCCACACTTTCTTGTTTGCGAGTTCAAAGAATTACTGATCATAAAGCAAATGAAGATATTAAATCTTCTGAGTACAAATTTCACAAAAGACAATGTGTGCATGCAGGAGAATTGAGTCCTTCATTTAATATGGTAAAAGTTTGTAGAAGGTAACCATAAGCACATCCTTTCCAAATGAAACTAGATTTTATTGTGAACGCAAAAGACACTGTGTTAACTTAAAGCACCGTTCACTTAGATGTGCTTTCCAAAAGGCCTTAAGCAGGATTATACTGATTTAAATAAAGTAAATTAGGCAAGTTTTTGCACTCAAGCTTCCCACACAAATAGGATTTGCCAAGCCTTTTGAGTCTAATCAGTGGTACAATCATACAGGTATACAAGAGACTGACTCAGCGTGCATACACAGTTCTAGACTCACCAGCGAGAGCTGATTTTTGGCTGACCACAGAGAACTGCCTCCTAAGCCGGTCAGCCCAAGTCTCCATCTACCTGGAAGCCATCCATCCAGCAACACTGGGCTACTGTGCATCGCCGTTCCACTTCATTACATGAAACACAAACCCGTAGCTACAGGCATCCGGGTAACTGATACTGTATCACTGAAGTCAATGGGAGCAAATCAGAAACTCTAGAGTACATATGAATAATAATAGGTTTTTGTGTTTCCTTTCCCAAGTGCTGACGGTTTGGAGGGGTATTTCCCCCACCACTGCTGCTGGACTATAATCACACCAATTTTATTGTGCCAAGGCGAACTATTCAAGAAGCTTTCACAACACATTTGGCTTAGTAATCCAGGGTGGGATTTTTGGGTTTTAAACTGTCCAAGATTTGACAAGAAAAAGAAAATGAAGGTAAGATGTATAACTCTCAGGAAAATTATATTTACGGCAAAAGATGGTAAGGCCGTATCTAAAAGCTTTAACAAACAACCAAACCCTTTAAATGACCAGCAGCCTAAACTATTGCCCTATTTCTGAGCATAAAGTTTTATCAGCTAGTAATATAGTGAGAAAAACAGGTTTTCTCCTTTGGTTTCACATTAATCTTGGGTCACAGTTAAAACATGACACTGCATCAACTTTTCTCTCCCCCATTTCCTTTTCACAGCCATTGCTGTGTCAGCTGAAACATTCATTCCTAGGACTGAGCATTGATAGCCAGCACGTCTAAGAGACCTACAAGGGAAAAAAGCCTACCAAAACCTAAAAGCAGCTAACCTTATGAAATCACCTAACCCCCAGCCTCAGCTCCTCCAGCAGCTACGCCAATCTGCTCCAGGGCATTAGCAGAAGTAGGGGGTTGTAGTGACTGTTTGCTGCTAACGAGTCAAGGAAATTCAGACTCTGTTTAACTTTTCGTATCTTAGATTTAGACCAATACTAAAAGGCAACCCTCAAGAGCTACAAAGAGCGCTCTGTAATTCATACAAGTAGTTGAGTGACAGCAAACCAGCACCCCAGCCAGGATAATGCATTGCTGAATGTACCTACATTTGTTTCTGTTAAGGGCTACAGTTTGCTTTTAATTATTCATAATGCTTTGTAACGTACTTGGATGCGTATATTGTACATACACACAGCAGATTTAGTTAAAAAAATAACCAAGTCTCCATAATTAGAGACCTGATTGCAGTGCTGATTGCAGGTGATTGCTGATAGCATTTAACAAATACTATCTTTGAATATTTTGCAAGACCCCATAACGCCCCAATCCTGTGCAGATTGACATACAGGATTCATCTAAAGGCATATCAAGCTAACAAAGCTATTTGCTATGAGGAAACGTTATTATATGCTTACTCGGGGCTCAGACCCAGATTCAGCAACACTGATTCAGCTTAGAAAACTACAAATGATTCAGCTTTAAGCGCACAAAGAGCCTTGCAAAGTGAAAGCAGCAGTCACATACTGATTACTTTGTCTAAATTGTGGCCTACAAGTCCAGTCCAACAAAGCCAAGCAAGCCTAAACCTGATTGCGTAAACTGAGACCATCCGCTTCACTGCAATTACCTATGGTAATAAACACAATAGTCTAGGAAGCAGAGGCTTGCAGAAACAGGTCTCCAGAGAAACAACCAGCACCCTGACAACTTCGGTCTCTGCTCCTCGTCCTTCCATAGACCATTCCAACAGCTCAGAAGTTGAGCAGCTCACAACCAGGTATTAGACACCAGCATCTGCTATTGCCTGGTCCAGAGATCCGCCACGATACATCAGTGGGCCCTAGGGACTGAAATGCAATGAGGACAAGGTAACAGAGCTGACGGTTAAGCCAAGCGGAGTACATGCTTGCTTAATTTTAAAGCACATGCTTAAGGGTTTTCTGGGTCAAAGCCAGGATAATCCATATCTTATGAGACCAAGCACCTCTGCCAGTTTTAGATCAAAGATTTCATATGACTATTTCAGTGATACCATTAACTAGTTCACAAGGGCAGACTTTTACTCAATACTCAAGATACATATAGTAAGATGGATTTTACAAGGCTAGTCAAGTTGCATGGGCCATTTTTGAAGCAAAGACCCACTGGCATTGGTGTGAGTTTTCTTACTGATTTAATGGATGCTTGACCATGCTGCTCTAACTGAAGGTGGGCATCAAGAGACTAATACAGTAATACTAAGAATATTAAGAATTATATAGGGCTTCCAAGTAATCTCTCAGGAATAGTTATTTATTACATAAATCATCTTATTTTCTGGGCCCCAATCCCATGGCCTACACAAATTGAGAAAATAGTCCCACTAGGGACTATGTGTAATGGGGTCCATTACTCACACCAAACAGATCAAGCATCCTTAGAAAGCTAATTTACAGAGAAAGTTTCCAAATTTCTCTGATCGTGTTTTTAAAACCCTAAAAGGAAGACAGCAGGCAATTATAAATCATGCAAACGCACATACTCATTAACCCATATCATTTTAAAAAGTAGACTAGAATTCTAAGAAATGGCTTACTGCAATAGCCATTGAATTAATCATATTTACTTCAGTGTCTTTTTCAAATAATTCCTATCTCAGCATTCAACAGTACCCTTGACATTTGTCTTCCTAGTTAAAAAAAACTGCAAATGAAAACCACAATCCTCTAAACTGACGTTCAGGGGCATCACTGCTTATTGATGGGGTACACCTAATCACATCAAAACAATAAAAGAAAATTTGCTTTCTTTCCAAATGCATGTCAGATTTCTTTAATCTGTACATTTACTATACTGCATAAGTAGAAAACTGGTGGTTTGATGCAATCAGCACAGTGCCATTTAAAGCATAGCACATCACAGCACTCTTAAGTCTTTTTGGAAATACCTCTGCTGCTCAGCAGCACTAGCTTTCCACCAGTTGCTGCTCCACATGCTATTGCCAATCAGCTGCATTTGCTGTAGCGCATTCCAAAGTTTACTAATTAATCTCTGCACTAAACCCCACCGATGGCCGGTTGCCATTTGAAATGATCATCATCTTTTATTTAAAGACATAGTGACCCTACGGTCAAACTGAGACCTTATTTGTAAAAAAAGGTGTGCCAAATTTCAGGTAATTAAATCCACTTCAATAATAATGAGGGTTTGGTTTTTTTAAAAAATGGACAGAGGCAATTGTTAACAGTTTGAGGGTGTTTATATTAGACATATTAAGTTATTTCAATGTTAATTGTCAGGAATCGAGCAAACTCTTGCATTTTGACCCAGAAGCTACATTCAGCAGAGGGTATGAGATGCAAACTTCTGGAAGAGAGACCATTCATTTCTTGCAAAACAGCATACATGCTTTGAAGTCATGTGTTTTAACAATTCCAGCTTATTGCTACATTTCATATGAGGTTTTAAATATTGATTTCACCCAGTCCAACCTCTCACACCATTGTTACAGGCTGCTCTCATTCAGTGGTGCATACTGGCTCCGTGACCTTCACAATGACCTCTACAAAAGCAGTTGTGCATTTTACTGTGGTGTAAATCCTCACAGACAAGTCGAACCTGTTCTTTTTGGCATCCAGCCCTTTAGATGAATACTCTGTGGAGATTTATTATGAAAGGGGAATGAAGGGGCATTATTGCACAACATTCATCCCTCACATACGGCCAAGTTCCATCTCCTACAACTTCTGAAGGCTTTTAAATAAACAGATCTTCTTAATTACACAAATCATTCTTGCTTCTCACCAATTTTCTGTAATTAAAATTCACTGTTGTTTACGAAAAGGTAGACATGCCCAGAAAAAAGCATGTGTGCAAAGGTGTTTTATATTATTATTAATAAGTAATATTCATACTTCCTGTTACTATACACGAGGGATTAGTGTTTCCTAGCACAACATTCACTTACAACACTGAAGTATTATTCCACATTGTAGCAACACACGCTGCCCTAAAAGGGTCCATTAATTATTTTTGTAATGCCATGAAATGGCTGCAGGATATTAGACTGTCTCCATAAGAAACACACTCATATGGTAAAATGATGAATAACAAAGTTTGCAAGTTTTTAATTAGATTTCAGAACAGTAAGAAAGTATTTACAAAGTTATTTTCCATAGCCTTAGCTTAATACTTCGCTTGCCCTTATGCAAATAATAAGGAAAAAAATCATGATTAATTGAATCAAAAAATATAAAAAACATAAAAGAATTGTGAAAGGGGCAGATTTTATAAATTCAATGAATCTGCCAAAGTGGTCAGAGTAGTAACCCTATCATTGACATTATCCACATTCCTTCAGGATTTCTAATTGATCCTTCAGCAAAACGTGCCCTGCTAGGGAAGGTGGGGAAGCCAAAAAACAAAAAAAAAAACAAAAAAAACCAAAACCAAAAACAAAAACCACCACCCAAAGTTGCATTGATACTCCAGTCCAAAAATCATGTTCAAACTGGCTTTATTGATAGTTCCTTGGTATTAACCAGAAACAAAGCATTTTGAGTGAAGCAAACATTCCCTCATCTAAATCTCTAAATTCCCCTAAAAAGCTCCCTCCTTGCAACGTCAGCTGTCACGGACAATTGACAATGCACACACACATACCTCCAACTGCAAAAATAAAGAACTGCTGTGTGTGTCTCCCTGTCACCCGCAGGCGATGCCAGGTATGGGTTCTCTCTCCCCTTCCTAAGTATATCAGCTGGTCATTCCTTAGCTTTCCTGCTCCTCCTTTTCTGCCAGCAAAATCAAAGACAACAGAGTGCACAATAGTAAAAACTTCTCCATACAAAAATATCAGAAAATACACTCTCCTGCCTCTTTTCACAGGTCCATACTGCACTTTCACAGCTCCAGAGCTACAGACAGAGGTTTCCCCAAACAGAATATGCAGCAGTGCTTTTTCCCATCTAAATTCACTTCACACCTGTAGGTCCAACTCTGTTACCTCCAGCACAGCCCACTCCTTCATTTCTAAGCCCGATGCTACCAGTGAGATGGAGCAGAGATGGACTGAAGACAATAGAAGGTAAACCAACATGGTCATGTAGTGTTGTATTTAACAACAAAGATAAAGTATCTTGAGTTCTAAAGGGGGTTTCCTCCTACAGAAGAAATTTTACGTTTTGAAAAGTTGCAGTTGCTGTGTACTTTGCCTGTTCATAAATAAACTAAATAAAAATTAAAGTGCTGCCACATTTATACTTTGTTCTTCATGACAAACAAAACTCAGATACCACCAATATTTTATTCACGGACCTCTTTAAAAAAAAATTCCAAAGGTTTCCAATTAGGTGATAAACAGACTTAATGCCAAAGTTATACCTGGAACCTCAGCTACAGCTGAAGTTAGTTACATAGAGTTTAAAAGCAACCAACAGTTAAACGGGTACAGCACTCTTCAAGAATATTTCCGTTACTTTAAAAGTGACATCTGTTTAATTTTGTATTTCAAATTCACTTAACTAACCAGACACAAAACAGGTTAAAAATTAGCATAAAGCAGATGCTGTACACAACACTATCAATGGAACTGAACTGATTCAACAGTAATCTTTAATAAAAACTGCACCTTAAGGGTGGGGGGTTTTTTACCCCTTAGTCCAAACAGATTTTAGAATTGCCTGATTTGAGAGAAATTCTTGGCCTACTCCTTTCTAGGCTTCAGATCCTACATAAGTTAAAATGGGAATTCAAGCTCAAGGCATCATGCCCCAAAGAAGTAGATTAAGGTGAGTAAGTGGAAACTGAATAGTGAAGACAAAGGAAACATGAAGTTCCCATTGCAATCCCCTCTATATATCCTCCCATCAGCTCTCAAGCCAAGCCCTCTTCCTCTTCCCCCCACAACGAAAGAAAACCCTAATTATGTTTTACGGGGAACAGCCACAAAGGGGAATCCTTGGTGTGCAGTCACAGCCAAGATAGAGCCAACAGAGCTTGAGCACCAGGATCTAGATGTCAAAGATCTATGCCAAGATCTCTGTCAAGCAGACAACACTGAAGCCCTCCAACTCTATCCATATTAAAGTTTGTGTGTGGCTGGTGGGAAATCCAACAATAAAACTCCCCATGTTATCCCTTTTCTGAACTTGTAGACATGATCTGGCTCAAATCCCACTCCAAATGAAAGTGGAGAAAATCATGCCACTCCCAGTGTCACTACCATCACACTCTTACAAAAACTGCCACCTTTTTGGAAAGCCAGAAAATTCTTCAAATATTTACTAATCGATTATTCAAACTTTGCTTGTCTGAACTCAAAGGGCCTATCACAGGGAGGCATTACAAGCTGGCCATCTTTATGTAGAGTCTTGGATGTATGCAGCTTTTATTTTTTTTATGCTAGCCATGTACACATGCCCACAGGTACACAAACACAGGCAGCTCTAAGCCCCAGTGCCAAAGACTGCCTAACGATGGTGAGGATCAGATGCCTGCATTGATCCCTTTTAGATCTGTCAGCACGTCTACACGGCACAGACGAGCAGCTCTTGTTTACTTGAGCACTGGCTCTGACAGTCTTGCAGAGGATCACATTTCTGTGATTCTCTTTCAATGCTTTGGAGAAGAGAGCAGTGCTCTTTCAAGAAATGAAACAGGAGAATGGACCTCAGACCTAAAAATATATGCTGCTTTCCCCCTGTGCACAGCCCTCACTCAATTTTAAATTGTTCCTCCCTCCAACCTACTTACCTTTCCCCTGTCTTCCAGTTCCACATGCACCACTGTTAAACATACCGTCTCCTGCAGGATCTACCTCACTGTCCCAGAATAATGCAAGAATCATTATTCTTACACAAAGCCATCATTTAATTCTGTAATCATTGCAAATGTTGCAAGTTCCAGTTTCCTGGCCCCCATCCAGCTAATTTAGATAGATGGTTCCACATGTGCTCTCTGTCCTTCCATTTCCTGCCCATACCACTACACACATTTGTCTAAGTGAGTCAAAGCAGGTTTCTTTGTAGTCACAATATTCTTATGTATTTTATATTTTTTAAAAACAGCCCACATAAAATACAACCTATTACCATGCTATTATCTGCTTTGCAAGAGGCAGAGGATTTTACTGCTCTGCCACACATTCTGCTGAACTATAATGCATGTCACAAACTACACCTGAGCCTTGCATTTCCCCACAATACGAGTTACCTGTGTAGCAACTGTGTTCAGGCAAAGCAGAACAGTCAACTAAAATAGTCAATTCTCCACTTTGATATACTCCATTATCCAGGTTTTTCTTCTTTAAAAAAAAAAAAATTAAGAGGAATAAAGATAAGCCAAACTTTCAGAGACCAAGGCACTTACTTCTTCCTGAGAATTTCTCTTTCATTAGTAGCCAATGCTGTCAATATGCCTTTCCAGTGACACCTTGACTGACACACTGAGTCCGGACTAGGTATATATGGGGAAATTCACCTTTTGATGTCCAACGCCTATTGCCTAAAACAATATTCCTTTCTCCCACCCTCTGCACCTGAACAAACATTCTTGAGGAAAATTACTTTTGAAGTCTCCGTGGTACAGAACATTGTCTCTTTGATCCAAATATCTTTTGCTGCAAGTACCCTAGCACAATATCAGTGCATCTTGAATGAGTACTGACTATTGAAAACTAGGGCCCCCAACAGCTCCTTTGAAATACAACTTTATTTTTAAATGTATTTTTAATTTACAAATGTGTTATTTTAAAGCTCAATAGTTGACTCCTCTGAGACCCTGTAGCAAATATTAATTTATCTGCTGTGTTCACTTAGGCACAAGTTAAGGTGCAGAAAGGTGGTAAACACACACACAGCATGGCCTTAATCAACACGCTGAAGATTTTCTCCTTATAGGGAATTAATATATTAGTAAGGCTGGTGTACGTTGCAATAGAGATTAACACAAAACAGAAGATGCTGTGGGAAACAA
>VYZV01025252.1:87251-113255 GCA_013401275.1 Pandion haliaetus
GGTGGGGGGGTGGGGGGGTGTCACATTTGAAACCACCCAAGTGCACACACACCATCCCCTGCTGCCCTCAGAGACCAGGCTTCTTACACAGGAACTGATCCAGACAGATGAGTACCAGAAGCCCCAATTCCCCAAATCCTTCTGTCCCAGAGCTCTCCTACAATTCCCAATCCCCTGCCCCACTCGCTGCCACCTTTCTGCTAAACTCTGCCCCAAATCTCTCCCCTCCTCAGAACAATGGCCCCATGTCCCCCCATGTTCTCTCCAAAGCACCTCACATCCAAGTCCCCACCTCCTCCTCCATCCATCTCACCTGCTGCCCCATGCTTCCTCATCCCCACAAGCCCTAACTCCATGCTCCACCATGACACCGCTGCTGCTGATGCCAGCACTTGATACCAACTTCACTGCCACGTTTCTTCCAGCAACTATCTCCCACTACGGCCATCCCTCATCCTCCTCTTGGCTCCCCTTGCATGACTTTAAGTCTGACAGGAATTTCAGAAAAGCCAGATGTAGGCTGCATTTACCCAAAATTTGTCTGAAGAAGGCCCTAAGAACAGGCAAGGAAGAAAACAGAGGCATATGGAAGATCTTTTAACTGTGCTGCAAGGTCAACACATGCTACAACATCGACAAATAGACTCTAGTTCATTAGGAAATGGAATAACCAGGAATAAAGCTAGTCTGTGAGATAAGTCTGCACACATGTGCCTAATAGGCAAGTCTCTCAAAATCAAACAGACACAACCCAACTGACTGCTGACTCAGAGGAATCTGTGAAGCCAATTAGCCCAGCTCTGCCATTCCAGGTCACCAGCCATCCTCCAGGTACACAACAAAGAAGATGAAGGAATGACACAAAACTACTTTGATCAGCAGCAACAGAAGAAAGGATTAGACGAAAACATGTAGTGTTCTCACAAATGCAGAAAAGTGTTAGGAAAAAGGGATCATGGCAGAAAGATCACACATTCTTCTATGCAGACATATACAAATTTACTACTTTAGCTTGCCTAAATGGTTTCAAATCCTTCATTGCTTTTGCTACCATTCTTTAAATGTTCTTACTGCTGTCTTTTAAAGACTTTTCCTCTCTAAAGAGTCCCCTTCTCAGCTGATGAATGTCATTTCACATCTAGTCTGTAGAGTGGAGACAGTCTATCAACCATTTACAGAAGAAACCAATCCTTTCATTGTCAGGTAACAATTAAGACATCTGAACTATTTTAAGATCTAAATTCTAAAATATTTAGTTCTGTGAAGTCCTCTTTACACAGGCACCTTCAAGTAGATAAAAAATTCCTTCAAAGAGGCAGAAAACAATGTGCTTTTGGCACCTACCTAGACAGAAAATGAACTTGCACTGGGTCAAGGAAATGCAGTTACTAAGTTTCCCCTAAAATGTAAAAGCAAGGGCAGTTAAGTGCTACCAGAGGCTGCCCAGGAGACTGCAGTCTCCATCTCTGGAGGCCTTTAAGAATGGGTTAGACAGGTACCTGTCATGAAGTACCCCAGACTCTGCCTCACAATGGGGGGGAAGGAGCCCATGACCTCTCAAGACTATGATTATACAATTCCACAAATACCCACTGCAATTTTGGCACCAAAGCTTCTCATTTTATTCATTTTTCTTCCTCAACTTAAAATTCCACCCTTACAGAGGAACTTTGTCTGCTCTCATTTTTTTATATCATCTCTATCAAGACATAATGAGACTGTTTATACTTACACTTTTAGACAAGCTACTTACTTCTGTTTCACCACAGCACTACTTTCTGGTATGTTTACTTTTAAACAGTGCATCAAGCTGCACTGTTTAACAACTTTTCACATTAAAAATGTGGTTCAATAACTTTGCATTGCTCATTTAGCTCAAACTCCAATATTTAACACTTATGATGTTTGCAACTCTTGGCCAAAGTATAGCATCAAAAGAGCATATATGCACTAAATTGTATCTTGTTAAAAAGAACAGCAGCACTGAAAAAAGTTATATTGGAACAATCTATAAATGTGTTTACATTATATGAATGATTTGCTGTTTCTTCACAAGGCATGTAGGAAGTCAGCACTTCTCAAATGTGTAAAGTATTTCCATGTGCTTAAAGCATGATCTTTCCAAAATAAACAATGATTGAGAAATTTTTTATTATTCTTTATTTCCCTGCCAGCTGTTTTTTTGGACTCTCCTCTCAGCCACCTTCTTTCTTTCAGTCAGATCTCTCCTTATTGCTCATAGTAACACCTACTCAAGCAATAGCATATTCAGAGCTGTAAGACTCAGGAAGATCTCAGGCTGATTTAAATGGCATTTTCCTTAGATCACAACATGTCTTTGTGCTATCGTAGCTAGTGGCAGGTCTGGCTGTTGCTTAGGATGGAATTTGGGCATCCTACATCAGGACCTAAAGCCCATTTCCTGCTGGTCTGTCCCAGTGCCTGCTCCCATATGGGCAGGAGAACAGACAACAGCCTGGCTGAACCCTTCCAGCAGCCTTCTCTCTAGGAGCCTCATCCTATGCAGCATCTTTTCATGGGACAAAACCAACATGCTGCATGACATACAGCTGTACATCTGAAATTTGATGATAAAGAGTCAGGCAAGCAAGCTCTTGGGCAACTCCATAAACCAAAGAGGATAGTAAAAAAAAAAAATTAAAAAAGAAAAAAGAAAACTCCCCCAAAAAAACAAACCCCGAGAAAGTTCCATTCCAAAAAGTGACAGCTAAAGAGTAGATGGGCTCCACTGCTGGCTACAGCCACTTTACTAACAAGTACATTGGTCCTGCTGTTCGCTCCTGTACAATTAACAGTGTTGGCACTATTTCATTTACTAAATTCCAGTCATTACAGCTGTACAAACTTATGGGCCTAATTTGTATTTATACTAATATGTGTATATAAACATATGCTGCTTTAGCCATGGAGCCTTAAAGCAAATGAACAAATATTTATTCTAACAGAGTAATATAAGAGATCCCAACCATAAAACAGAGTCAGGTCAAGCAGTTCTGATTATATCTGTCCACCAAACAGCTTAATTTCGACTATGGCATCTTTCCTAAGGCATTCCAAACAGAAATCCTGCAAAGACATACAGGGAGACATAGCATTGCATTTTCAAAATCCAGTCTCCTTTTCCAAAGACAGCATTGTGCAAATGAGGGGAGGGGAAATAACAAAAACTATCATTTACTTTGCCATTTTTTACCCAAAAACATTTCTTACCCACATTAGGAAAAAAATTAATTAAGTCAACATAACGCACCTAATGTTTACACACTTATATAACAGTAATTACTTAGTAAGGCCAGAACCCAATTAAATGTTTTAGACTTCAGTCTGTGGGCTGGAGTGCACAGGAAGTGTTCCGATGATAGATCACTTAAATTTTATCTGCCATACACTTCAAAATTGGAATTCAAAAACTTTAAGCATGGTTCTGCATGTATGTGCCTGACTCTTAACAAAACATCTTTAAATAGAGGACTAGAGATTTAGTATGACAAATATATTTACTACTGCTAATCATTCTCCACCATGCCAGTCAGAAGCTGCAGGCATATTGTATGTATAATCCTATTGAGATTTAAGTGAGCAGTATGTGGATCACAGGACTCTAGATCACTATTTAAATCCAGCATGTTAGCCCTAACCTGAATTCTATCATTCAGCATTTTTGGAGTCCCTTAGTTCATATATTTGAATTCTGTATCCATGTATTGTCAGAGGTGGTGGAGATCCAGCAGCTGCAATTTCTTTTCCCTTTTTTCTTTTCAGAAATAGGTATCCTTCTCAGCAGATCAATGCAATGCTCATTGTTAAAAACAAGATACTGTTATTGATGACAAAAATTCAAAGCTAAAGCAACATGCAATATATATTCTTACTAGGAATCATGAGAAGGACCTTAGCAACTGCAGAATCCCACTAGCAAAGTTGGTGTTACAGGGCTATGTGCACCTGCTCTCCAAACATGCACCCCCTGTGAATCTCCATTCCAAGGAAGCTGCTTGGCCAGAATGTTGGTTCTCTGAGCACCTTCATCCAGAAATCTGCTAGAAAGCACTGCGACTCCCCTCTCACTGGCACATTTGGGTTTCCTCTGCAGTGGGACTCTGCTTCACAGGACTGATGCCCAGCCCAGTGTGCCCGAGCACTGAGCTGTGAAAACAGCCACCATGCACAAAGACACCAAGGCTGCAAGGGCAATGCAGCAGCCTCGTAATATAGATTCAGGCAGACTCCTGCTGGAGGTCTAGATAATGCTCAGTGCCACTGAAAATTTTACCTTTACATGCATGCTCTCTAAAACAAATACGTCTATTCCAAGAGGATCTATACACCTAAACACACTCCTTCCTCTTGAAAATAAGTGTTGTTATTTTGTTGCGATTCTAAACTACAAAGTGTTGTGAAAAGGGAAATATTCCACCCAGCTGTAAAAAAGAAATGTGCATATTATGAGCCAAATGAAGATTAAAAACAAAACACCAATCTCAAAGAAATCAATTCCATCTGAAGTGCTTCAGCCTGAAGATAGACCAGCTGAGCTAACAGTGAAGGAAGGAAATAGGCTTTATTTATTTATTTATTTATTAACTTTAGGCAAATACTAAAAGCACTTCAAAAAAAACCCCACACAACACAAACCACCAAACACACCACACCAAAACCAACAAACAAACCAAACAAACCAGAGCAGTAAGAATTGGCAAAGCAAGGCCGGAAGGCTGAAACGGTTCCCAGTCACACAGACAGGGTGGCAAAGCACTCTTGGGAGCTGCAGAGTAGTTGTAGTCTGAACATTAGTGCAACATGCACTTCGCTTACCTCAGAGTACCTGGGATATGTCTAGGCAACTTTGAAGGAGCACAATTGATTAAAAACGTATTTTGACAGACTTTTTTGCATTTAGAACAGGATTTTGGATAATTGCTCCACAAGCTATAAATGAAACAGACTGAAAAACAGGAGCAGCCGCTGAGCAGTTGTTTGCACAGGAAGCAATATTGTAGGAAAATGCAATAATGAAGAACAGTTAATTTGACCTGAGCTGAGGAGGTCAAAGTTTTAAAAGAAATAGCTCCACATAACATAAGAACATTATTTCCCATTAGAATAATACTGCACAAAATCTATTCCCTAACACTTGTTATCCTCAGCTTAGTGGTAATGTGCATTCCTGAGGTGTCCTAGACATCCTGTGTCTGACACAGATCCATTCCTCTGAAATACTGATTCAACCGCTCCCTTCTGCAGACTCCGGCTGCTTCAGACTGCACATTGCTCTCCCCAGCATTCGGCTACTAATAGCCTGAAGCTACAGGAACCGGAATAAAATCCTGGTAATATTCAGACACACAGAAAGTTAAACGTAACATCACTGCTGTGATTTGGACAGGGAAGCAGAAGCTGAAGCAGATATTTCACTCTTAATTCGCTGCCATTCAGGGGTGCTGTTGACAGGAGATGGAGCCCGGCGCAGCGGAAGAGACATGAGGTTAGGAATTTAGTAGGGCTGGATCCTATTCCTCCTTCCGCCACTGCTCTGCTGTCTAATCCTGGGCGAGTACATCCCCTCCGGGCATCTGGTTCCCCTCCCTCCCTGACACATCTATTTAAACTGTAAATTCAGAGGGGTAGCAACCATCTTGGTAATGACGAAGCATGTATAACACACTGCACTAATACTTGTATTAATAAATATTCCCACTGCTATTAAGTAATAAAACAAAAACCATGATAGAAATTGGACAGTCATTGATGCATTATATTAGTTCTGAGGCATTTGGGTATGAAATGTAAAAAGGCAAACTCTCCTAAGTGGTGGCAGGCCAGAGGACACCTATGCTCTTTTCCTGCATATTTGGGCAATCCAATTAGAGGTAATTGAGTTTTTAACCACATGAAATTACTTCAAGAATACCATCGCTATAGAGGCTAAATCTCCTGGGAGGCTGGAGAAAGGGAGCAAAGAAACACAAAACTGGAAGGAACAGAAAAGGGACAGGGTATACAGCCTGAAACATGCTGAAGAGAGCACGCAGCTGAGCCAGTCTAAGGCATTCATATTTTTTACAAACATATAAATAGCTAGGCTGCAGAGCCAACGATTTGCATGTTCTCAATTCAATGAATTAAAGGAGTTAAATACATCCACACTTCTGTGCTTTTTTAATCACAATGGTAATGTAAAGCACAAATCTACAAGCACCAAAAGGCTCCTACAGTCCTGTAAACATCAGAGACATAAAAAAACCCCTAAATTACTGTAATTAAATTAATTCCTGCTGCATTTGCAAACTGCCATTCATGTGCAATGCATATGAGCACCTCTTTTACACTTTAAAATTAGCTTCACATTAAAGCCACCTCCCAACCAGAAATGGTCACTATATTCACCAAGAAACAGAAGAACAGTTCTATTGCCAGACCTTAGATTTGTTTTGCACACCCTGATAAGCCCTAAAAATACTATGAAAGTCATTCATCTCCAAGAACGTTTGCTGGTTTTGACAGCTACTAAAATCTAAAGTACAAGCATTGATAGGAAATAGTATTTTTAGGACTACTGCAACAATTAAGATTGCTACAGTTTCTTTTGTAGCTTTACACTGATTTGAGATTAGATTTAATAAGACTTAAATATTCAGATATGCTGAAAGCATATTTCTTAATATGATGAGCATGATAAGGAGAAAACTCTGAAGTATTTTCTCCCCCCACCTACAGAGGTAAATCAAACCAATCGATTAGAAAGGTGCACAGAAGATACAATTTACTTGAAAAAAAATTTAAAAGTTAATGAGCGGACTGCAAAGAAAAAAAACAGCTTTCACTGGAAAGGAGCAAAAAAAAAAACCAATTTAACAAAAGGAAAAGTGAAGGAGACCCTATCCCCATGAGCTAATTGTCTGTCTTGTGCTATAGGGGATGCTCTTGCTTAGCTTACAAGTGAAAGACAGTCCCTCCTCCCCCTGCAAGCATAGGAACTCCACAGCACTAATATTACACCTTAAATGAGCCAACTTCCTTGAGCATTGTCCAGGAGACTAGAATGGGCATGCCTCAATTCAGAAACCAAGAAACACATCTGATTATCGGTCAGGCTGAAGAACATCTCTGACCTAGACCATCCCAGGAAAAACACTCATGTTCAAGCTGAAAAAAAACCCACGGATTGCCACAACTGGCATATTTTTATAGGCTCTGTGTAAACAGAAACTCCAGATTAGCCAGCATCTCAGCTAGCTCTATATGGATTCCCTTCTTTGAAACAAAATTAAGGAAAACACCCACCAGAAAAGGTCAGTGGCCAATCTATTAGGAAAAAAAAAGCACAGGGGAAGAACATACATAATGATTCATTAAATGTGTGCTGCTGAAACCCTAAGAGTGAGCACAAAACACTCTTCACAGAAACTATACTTAATTTGCAGAACTGTCGAGCCACACAGAGAATTAGAATTGTATTTTTTAAGAAACTCTCAGTTCTCCCCTAGAGCTGCCTCCACCAATAAGTGGTGTGAACCCCATGGCTTAGAGGAACAAAGCTAAAGCAACTATAAAGAGTGCTGCCCTTGAGGGCAGGCAACAAAATCTCTACCTGTTTCAAGTGTACACCTATGCAAAACAAATGGACTGAGCATCTCAGGTTTTTAGGAAAACACTCAACCTGGAAAATAAGCATGTCATAAGGTAAGCGCCCAGGTGGGAATTCACCTTATGCTGTCAACCACACCAAATCATCTACAATGAGCAGTACTGCTTTTTACAAAACAAACTCTGTTCTGAGCCAAACAATTTGCATTTGACTACAGTAACTTTCCAATATACATCCCAGTCCTAATCTGGAAACATCAAGAATTAGAGATTTCATTCCATTCCAGAGTCAATTTTAACAGTGAGGCCAATTAACCAGTGGAACATTGTGAACTTTCAGTCTTACTTGTTCCATCAGCTCCTATTTAGATCCTATTTGTTTAACTAAGGTTACTGGTTCTTGCTACATTTACTCTCGCACTGTTCAGATTTGGCATGTTCTGTGTTAAGGAGGTACTCTAGTGTAAATTGAGTCGTATATTAACCTTCCCTTAAACTAGAGGCAGAACACAGTATGAAGCACATCTTTCTACCTTTGAATAGACCTTTGCAGCTCCTCTTTGAGTTCTGATTTTTACATTCAAAATGCCGTCGGCAGAACTCTTCAGTCCATGAGTCTTCCTAATATTGCATTCAGAAGGAAAAAGTCCTTTCCTATGTATTGCTGTACTATCCACATACCCAAGGCCCTCCCACACACACATGCTGTGGCTAAGGGTCAAATTGGTTTACTCACTTAGCTAAACTTCCAAATCCTCTTCACAGAGCCTGTTACTTACTCTTCTATTTATAATTTTGCATTTAGCCATATTAAAACACATTTCATTCAAATGAGGCTAGCTTGTCAAAACAGCCCTGTAAACTGCCAGCTTGCATGTCATCCATAGAACTTCAACATCTGCTTACAAACACTCAACTGTGTTCTAGCAGAACACCCACAGAAATATTCCTGTGCTGTGGTAACCGACTACTTTAGAAATTACAAGTTAGCCAGTTAATTCATTTATTGTGCAGAATCTCAATATTGTTATTATTGTGTAATATAATTTCTATATAGTTCTAAAAATCCATGCCATGTAATAACCAAATCGTGCACCCTATAAAGAAAATACAGAAACATTCATCTTTCTCAACAAAATGTGTAATTTTCTCAGTGTAAAATCTGTTTGGCTTGATGTAATCCGTTTTCCATAAACAGTAGTCAGCAACTTCAAATATTCCTATCCTTGTCTTTGTTAACTGTACTTATTCCTCATTTTTTTTTAATCTAGGACTAAGGTCAGTCAGAGTGAGGTTTTTGTTTGTCTGGGACTGAACAAATCAAATTAGTTATCTACTCACACTTTCTGAACACTGCTAAAGTAACAATCAGTTATCTGGAGTATCCTGTATTATTCCAAACATTAAACGTTAAATGTCATGATGCTAGAAATCTCCTCATTCAAGTCTTTCACCATTCCTGGATGAAGTTTACTTAGCATTGCAGATTTGAAATGTCCACTACCGCATACTGCATTTAATATCCATTTACAAATGCATTAGGAAGTACTTCCATTGTCCTCATCATGTAGCATAAGCTTATCTTCTTGCTTTTCTCAGAAGAAAGGCCAACAGCTTTAAATTCTGACAATATATTTTAACAGCAAGAAAAAGTACAGGCATTCAGTTAGAATATTTTTTTAAACAGAACAAACGTTTTCTGTCCACTACCTTTTCTACACAAACAGAAAACATTTCTTGAAGAATATCAATCTCCCCCAGACTCTTAGATTTTAAAAGAAAAAGGAAGAAGATACAGTTTATACTACAGGAAAACAAGAAAACAATCTGCACAACTTTGCAAAAGCTGGCACTACTTTTGGAAAAATAAGCTGCAAATGCTTCTACGTTGTGAACCGTCTGGGGGATAATGAACACAGCACAGATATCGCTCACAAAATAAATTAATTGATCGGAGACTAGTTTGATGCAAAGGTTTTTGCTTTGCCAACTTCTTGGTTTGTTGAGGAGGGTAGAGAGAGTTGGTTATTTTCAAGATATTGTTTACCATTATCAATTCTAAAATACAATGTCTAAAAAAAGTGCAGAGATTTAAAACAAATCAAAACAGGAAACCAGTAAGGTGCAAAAAAGACCAATAACTCATGCTCCCACCCCTGAACCACCACCCCCAAAACTTTACATTTCCACACAGAGGCTGATGTGTACTTGTACTATGTCATGATAAAGAACAGGAACGCTGACACGTCTTTAGCTGTTACTGTAGCAGTAACACACTTGCAAAAATACTTGTTGCTTCCTAGAGTTCAGTAACAATGAAAATAGCACCCTTAACCACTTGGCATCATTTTCTAAATTGTCTGTCTCATACTCACAGATTATTCCAGTAAATAATATTAAAAGTAAAACTGAAGAAAGTGCAGCCTATTCTTGAAGTTCCAAAATCTCAGCTTCCAGAATTGGTACACAAATGAGACAAAAATAATTTAAGGATGCCGGAACTTTGCAGGGAAAGAGGTATAGCTGGGTTTTTGACAACTACGCGATGAAAATATTTCATATATTCCAACCAGCAGAATGATGAAACTCTTTGATTCATTCCTAATTACTTATTTAATTGGAAGAGAACAGTCTATTTCATATAATATACAACTCAGGCTTAAAAAACCTCTAAATTTCATATGAGGAAATCCTTGGTCTTTTGAAAGACATTAAAAAAAAGAAACAAACAAGTCTTACCATTTTGATGCCAGTGGAAAACGTGACTGGTTTGACAGGTTTGGGTTTTTCCAGTTGCATTTCTAGCTGAGTAGATCTGTCCTTATGCTGAGCTAAAAGCAGTGAAGCAGGAAGACTGGAGCTCTCCTGTAAACATATGAGGAACAAATTTGAGTGCTAAACAAAACCAAATATTAATTAACACTGCATATTCTTCAGAAGTTCAAGTTGTGTCTGAAAGGCCATCACTAGCAGAGCAGCATGATGCTATGAGAAACAGTTTACAGAAAACGATCATTTTCAGTAATAAGAAAAAGCTGCAGCAACCCCATAAATCAGAGTAACCTGCAAACAACCATTTTTATAGAATCCACATTAAAGACAATATAACAGGCTCCTTATTCCAACTGGCCAACACAACTATATTTAATAAAAAAAAAAAATTAGAACTTAATCAGAGAAGGAATAATACCAAGTCGTATAACTTGGATCAGATGTTTATCTAAGACGCATTCTTTCTACCAATGAACTCAGACCAGTTTGAAATTGTTTCCCATTAGATTTCACCTGAGGCCGTTTGGAAATGATCCTTGCTCTGCTTTGCACAATGGCACTATTGTAAGTGCAACCAACAGCATATTTATTTTCTCCTTCACCAACTTATTTTTAGGGAAGCCAGCCAATTTTAGAAAAAAAATATACATAAAAAGTAGTAAAATGAATAGTTAAGCAAATGAACTACTTCAACTCTCAGAACAGAATGGTTATTAACATACATATACATAACTGCATTCTTGAAAGAGTCAGAAAATTATTAGGCAAGTAATTTTCTAATAAACTAATGCAACTATCCACACACACACACCAAAAGCCTTGAGACTTCCTAGGTAGAATGACCATAAAGTTGAGAGCAGGGAAGTTCAGATGGATTCTTCCCAGACTGCTCTAGCACAGTATTTTATTCCTAAGGCCCTCAAATGTCACATGTACTTCTGTTTCATGGAACCAAGCAAACACTGAACTATGAACCGTATTTGTTACTCACAAAACCAAACAAAACTTTAAAAAACCAGACTGTGATTTTTTTACTTATTCAGTTCAGGGTAAGAAGTTGGAAGTTTTTAATGCCAAGAGATGCCTTGCTGTTCATGGTATCCTAGAGAAATCTTCTGAAGTGATCATGAAGAACAGTCATGTTGTACACTGACTTTTCACATTACTCTCCAGCCCTCTTTCCTCTCTCTTTTTTGTCACATTCCCTTTGTCTTATCACTAGATTGCAAGTGCTAAAAGTAGAAAAATCTCAGATGACAGATCTGGTCCAGAGTCACAAATACAACTAAGGCATAGGATCCTACTCACATTTCTGTGATTAACTGGGAGGAGTGGAGGGAAGAGGTTAAAAACCTAAATTGTAATAATAAGAGATGCCCAATTTCTGTATAACTGAGAGAAAATTTGGACCATGAATGCACTGGGTTACAGTCTACATCTTCAAAGTGTTGTACGTATCCATAATCACCATGCAGCAGCATATGCTGCTAGCTGTCAGCAGTTTAAGGATGTTGAATTCTTTTAATCATCAGATTTAATATACTGGGGGAGAACAGAAGAGTGGGAAGCGTTCTCTGGTTCATTTTGTCCTCTTACATTCCTTAAACGTTCACTGCATTTCTAGTACAATAACTAAAGGAAGCCAATTTTTGCACCAACTTCTCAAGAGTTCGCACAATGACTGGTAACCAGATTACACAACTGTGGGAAACGCCCACCGTGCCAGAAAGCCACCAAGTCTGTGATTGTTTGTCCTTTCGAATAAGCACACAGCCCTTCTGTTAACTATTAACACACATGAAAGGTCCAATCCTGTAAGCAGTTATCCATACAAGCAATTTTCTGTATGGGAAAACAAACTGTCTAACAGTATGAATAAAGCTAGTTATATGCAAAAAATTCTGAGAGATTTGTCTCAAAACCCCTGAGGTTCTGGTAAAAGTGAGGACACACGATGTCTTTAAGGCACTTTGCCCTTTGCTTGACTCCAAGTTATGCCATGGCCCAGGGAAAACCTGCCTCTGTCATGTGCTGCAATGCCATTTTGCTCATGCCTGGGAAGTATGGGCTCTTGAAGAGGAGAGTGCAGGTCCCACAACACAGAAGACATCTAAAAGCAGATCTACAATCTTCTGTATACAAGTAAGAGAGTTTATACAGTAAATAAAGGAAGTGCTTTAATATTTTACTCAGTCCCGATTATCCAAGTCTAGAAGGTTAAAAAAAAAAACCCAACACAAAACAAAAACCACACACAACTCTTCCAATGATATGTAAAACATATATGAGACTACAAGTATAAATTACAACAAGGTGTTGTGCTTTTAAAGTGAGAGGTTTTATTGTAAAAAAGGTCACTTAATGAAGGTAATATAAAATCTGCATAATTTAGTACTGGGAGGCAAAACAGGCAACAGCCTAGGCAAAGCACCAGTAGCCTGCAGAGCCTGAGCTGCCCGTGATGCCTTGCCCACCTCTCCCACAAGTGACACTGGCCTTCTCCTCCCTGCTCCCAGCTGAGGACAGGTTTCTGGAGCCTTGGCCCTAGGTTCAGTCCTTTCTGCACGAGCCACTGCGCTCGCCAGGCTGACCAGGAACCAGAGCCTGCTGCACGACATTTTAAATACCAAACAGTTCTGTGCCTTTTTCTCTGCCTCTAGATTATCTAAATTATAAGATCTTTGAAGATGGGATAGTATTCTCATACACGTTTGTAAAAAACTGAGACCTTTACTCAATATGGTAATACCATAAATATACAAGAAACTGTGAATCTCCTCAGACATTAGGATTTAAGCACCAAAGGCAAAATTCTCTTCTTGGAAGCGGAAAGACCCGATATCTCTACCTGTACCACACAAAAAAATTTGTCTTAGATCTTCTCTTGCTGCCCAGTATGGGGGGTGAATCTTGAAAAAAATGACCAAGACCCAGATCACGTGGGTTGTAGGTTCCCAACGCCAGGTGATGCATCCAAAAGAGACAATTCAAAACCAACTGGTGAAATGTCAGCCTCCCACCTTCCTCTACACTCACAATCCTGAGTCAGTAGTTTTGCCACTGGTATCACTGTAGCTGGAACTTAATCCTTATTGTTTTAGCACAGTACCAGCAACCATAAATGTAAGTTTGTTTTTTGTTTTGTTTTGTTTTTTTAATGTAACTCTTTACACTGCTACTGCTTATGCTTGGCTTTTGCTGCATTTCTCAATTAAGTTTTACTTATGACCAGCTTCATTTTCAGATTTGCAGGATAGCGTTAGAGGGATTTCAGAGACCATAGGAAATGTTTATTTGTTTAACAACTGCTGGTTTTCCAGAGACTTTGTAAGTCATTATACAAACACTTCAGTGCTGGTTTTATAAACCTTTAGTATTACAAAACAAGTTTTGGGTCAAATTTAAGTTGACAGTGCCCCTTCATAAACAGAGACACAACTTAAAATCACCCAGTTTCCTTCCTCAGTCTTTAAAAATCAGCTTTCTGTTGCTTTTAGAATATTAAGATATGTTTTAATAGCAATACATATGCAATCACAGTAAAAACCACCTATTTTGGTCATGTTTTAAGGATTATTTATAATCATTTTTTCCGCAAGCCATCTGGTGAAGTAGGTTTCCAGTAAAACCAACTGCTGTGTTAAAAAAAAAAAACAAAAAAACAAAAAAAACACACACACCCCCACCACCACTGGTCTCTAGTAAGTTTAGAGTGTATTTTAGAACAGGATTGAAGTAAGTCAGAAACCAGTTCAAAATCCCTATTCTGAGCCATTAAATTCAAGTTCATAGTGGAGTTTTTATTAATTGATCCACTACTCAAACTATTACTAATTGTGCGGATTGTAAGCACTTTGACCTTTAAAATGAAAAGAGACTGTTGGATGCAAAGTTACAGAGTTGAGAGATTTTCAAAGAGCCTTTCCACTCATCTCTGCTTTTGTCTACAAAAAAATGAACACCAGCTCCTTTCAGCAAAACCAATGACAGGTTGCCAGGACTCCTGGCTTAGAAAAAGGTAACTCTTCAGGAGGCCCTTAAACTCCCGAACTACACATTGATGCTCTCTCTTCATGTCAGTGCCTTCTGCCCTGGTTCAAAAAAGAACTCTACTTTACCAGGAAAAGTAGAAAAGCATCTGTATCTTGAATAAGAACTGAGAATACAAAGCAGGAATTAACACTATATTAAAGTGAGATAAACTGAAATAAGAGAGAAATTTTCATTTAAATCTGCCAAGTAGCTTTAAACCACATTGACAGAGCTGCACACATGCATTTAAGCATGCATACATATGCCGTCTTTTTTCTGATTTCCTTCAGGGTTACACACAGACCATTCTCACGGGTGTTAGAGCATGTGAATGTGTGTGCATGCATGTCTGTATGCACACATGTATTAAAAAAATGAGATGTGAATCTTGTTTAAACAACACATTTATTGAGCTTCTCTCTGCCCACACATCATCATTGCATTTCAGATACAGAATCAGTAGTAAATTCGGCCAAGCACAAGATTAACACAATTTCCAGAAGTAGCGTGAGTTTTTCTTCAGTTGTCTATAGATACCTCAAATGCATCCAAGCTTCGTTCACTTCAAAAGGAGCAACTAATACACCAAGTTTTGCAGCAGGAGACCAAGACACACTCAAGGCAAGAAATCTTTTTCTTTTAGTAGTTTTTGAATAAAAAGGGACCACCTATCATTTAGGTGCTCTTGACTCAAAAAGGGTTGACTAATGCTCTGATAACTCATGAGGTTACTGTCCCCTGTTCTCCACCATCTCCCCATCACAGAGGTGGCTGAGCTCATGAAGCAGCCCTATTGCCATTTTGCTTCAATACACCAGATTATCAACCACTAACTATTCAGGACGCTCAATAAGCCAACAGTGGTCAGAGCTCACATTATGGCTGAACCAACTCAGTAGCTCCTCTCTACCCTCCTCACAAATTGCATGACCAGCCATGCACCAAAGCAGATGCCTTCAGCTGATGACAGCTGCAGGCAAAACAAGCAGGCAGTTACACGGCCTCAGACATCACAAACTCACCCATCGTACATCACGTTCAAGGTGGAGTAGTCTCCATATCAGCTATGTTAATGCAAGCCATCCTTGATCACAGCCAAAGCCTATGGCTTTTATATTGTCGATGAATTAAACAGAAATCTAGACTTTTATACTAGCTCTTCTTCAGATATGCAGTCAAATGTCAACTAGTAAGTAAACTGGTAAAGTGGCTAGACTCACTGAAGCAATTTCTGAAATATACCTCCACGTGTCAATTAGCAACAGGAAAAGAAATGAACAAAATAATCAAAACAGGTAGAACCAGAAAATAGCCTTCTTCAAACACCAAAAAACCCTCTGCATTTTTCTTTGCCAGAATCTTAGCCAGGATGAATTTTGTGCTGAAACAGTCAAGAATGTTTTCCTAGAATTAATTTCTAACCAGCACTGGACATTCTGGACAATGACTCCAATTAAGTCTATGAATTCCAGAAGCACTCTTCCTCCAGTCCTTAGCTTACCAAAATCTGAGTCGTTTGTAACATTGAAATGAGTAATAGGGGAGAGAACAGTAACACAAAACATGCAAGACAG
This sequence comes from Pandion haliaetus, assembly GCA_013401275.1. Lineage (NCBI taxonomy): Eukaryota > Metazoa > Chordata > Aves > Accipitriformes > Pandionidae > Pandion > Pandion haliaetus. The sequence goes on from VYZV01025252.1 coordinate 103,238, forward strand.
GGAAACAGAAAGGGGCAGTTGTGTTAATTCCACACAGTTAACTGTAGTAGAGATGAATGTCAAAGTACTTGCTGTTTGCTCTGCTACTGAGCATTCAAAGCCTCTGGTTTAGTTACTCACCAGATCATCCAAGAGTGCCTGCTTATTCTTCCTTTTTATCATCTGTTGTAGTTGTTCTTCTTTCTGTATTAGCAGCCGCCTTTGTTCATTTTCCTGTCGCTCTACCTCTAAAGCTTCCTCCAGCTCTTCCTGCTCCCGTGTCTGAAATGGAAATTAGAAATTGACTCACAGCAATCTTCCTCCTTGGGTGACCAGAGCTTGCCCACAGCTCTACTGCCTACCAAAGGACCTAGGACAGACCAAGCAAGAGGAAAGCAGCCAAATGCTACCTTTTAAGACAGAATTTTAGGTAGAAGTTTAAGGTGATTATGGACGATGATTCTACCTCCTCTTATTGTCTATTGCAAAGTTAAGATTTTTTTTTTTTCCTTGCTGCTCTCTGCAGTAGGAAGTAGCCATCTGGATCTTGGCTCTTTAAATGTTAAGAGGATGACAATGGGTTTTCCTTACACCTTCACTCCAAAATGAACCCCTCTTTGCTCCCACACATGCTACAAGTCATGTAAGTGGGGTGACCGAAAATACAATCCCACAATGCTGTTCCTGATCACCCCCCTCATCAGCTACACCTTCTGTGCGAAGTACACTGTGTGCTTATCAGTGGTGTAGATGAAAAACAAGAAATTACAAGTCTGTGATTATTAATAGAGAAGTTTATAAGCTAAAACATATTTAAGCACAAACTGTAAAAATGTCACATTCCCAGAAAATGAGGAATTTTTCCTATAACCTGGATTGCAGTCCTGTGACACGAGATGAAAAGAAAGATATTACTAGTACGAAGTGACTAGTTTTTGTCTCAGGTTTTACTTCTTGAGAAGTCTGTTTTAACCTGTAAACTATAAAGTAATCTGTATTTGAAAATCACAGTGAAAGAAAAAAAGGAAGAGGGCTAAAAGACAGGGGAAAATAAAAGGATTAAACAATTTAATATACAGAAGAGGGAATCAAAAGAATATCAGTTTGGCTGTAAGAAGGAATAGGACAAAACATACAGGAAACATTTTCCAAGTCCTCCCCACCAAAAATACTAAAGCAAATGGAGATTCAGTAAAAACACAGAGATAATTAAAATTTTATAAAGCTTAAATGGATGACTTATTGATGGAAGCAGTTTCAGCCAAACACCATTGCAGCCAAGAGCTTAGTAAAATTTGTTCTTGTAATAAAGTTATATCATAAAGCATAGCTATCTGATATAGGCCAGAATATGCTGAAAAACATCCCTTTATCAGGCAGATCAAGACAATTGGTCCCAGTGAGGTCCAGTTACTCCTGGATGCAAGAGCTGACACATCTCATCACCTGCCACCGAGCCAAGAGAAGCTGCTTTCATTTTGTAACTAGCAGTGACACTGGTAAAAAGCTGGTCACCAACCAGTGACCACCTGAAACTGGATTCTCTTTGCATTTAATGAAAGGAAACAAACAAGAAATCCCCAAGTTGCTAATTGAGGTTGTTTCTGAGAATTAAGGGATCTAGTTAGTTCAGTCAACAGAACTAAAGAGCTCAGGGTCTTTAAGACATTCCAAGCCTCTTCCATGTTTATGTCTAAAGATTGCCTGGAATTTGCACTGAAACAGAAGAAAACTTGTAGGGAAGTGCTGACAGACCTAGTCTGAAGAACCAGCCCTCAAAAATTATAGTCAGAAATAAGTAAACTGATATACAAACGTAAACCAGACCAGACTACATGAAAAAGGAAGAATTATCATGAGTCAGATCAAATTCTTTCTGAAAGGAAGACCAAACAAAACAGTAAAACAGGAGAGACGAGTTCAATAGGCAGTGAGGGTTGTGTCAAGTTTAAAGATAATCTAGACAGAGTCCCAACATCTAAAGATAAAGATGATCATGGTAAAGCATGAAGCAAACTCAAGACAAGTGGAAGAAGTAGAAAGTGTTAATAATGTTTTGCCACATTCAAGAAAGGACAATCAAGAAAACTTAAACACATTCACATCACAGAGTTCAGACAAAACTATTTCAAGACTGAACAAAGCAGCAAGTGAAATTAAATATTAGTGACAAAGTAGGAAGTAACAAGTAACCCTATGACTAGAAAAATAGCACATATTTAAGGAAGAAGGCACGTTTGGGAAAACCGTAGTCCGCTCAGAGTGCAAGGCTTTCTACTTATATAAATATATAAAAATACATATATAAAAATAAATTTATAATGACAAGAACCCCTACTCCAAGAGTTCTTCACTTTTTTATCCAAACTCATCTACTTAAAACTTTTTCTCTGCATGGTCTTGCATCAAATCTACAGATCTAACAGATGGGTTAATACATGAGTAGCAAGCTCATGAGGAACTGGCTACAAAGATGAAAACATGGCTTGTATTGACAGAACAAGTAGTTATTCAAATCCTGAGGTGACTGGTTCAGTAACTTAAATTTTTGATTTGTAAGAAAGAATGACACACTCATGAGGACAGAAGTAACAGAAGTCAGATCAAAATAACTTAAAGGCCATGGATTTGAGACATTAATTCATCATTTAGAAACCAAAGAGGAGAAAACATGATGCATTACTTGACCACTATTGATTTTGAACCTGCCATACGACAGTGCTACAAGAGAAGAGAAGAACAGTTTTAGGATCATGTCAACGTATTTCCAGTAGAGATGGGAAAACAGTCTTCTTTTAAAAGAGGCTGTTAAGATCTCAGCTACAATACTGCTTTCAATTCTGGTCCCTTCTGCTTGCCAAACACAAATTCAAACTGGAACAGGCAAAGGGTAACAAAAACACCAAGAGGGACAGAGAATATCTATATTCCTCAGAAACAAACTATTACAGTGGACAGAAAAATTTATGTCAGTCCAAGAATGAAGGGACAATGACTGGCCATAAGAAGTTTGGGTGAGAAATTAGGACACCTTTTACCATTTATGGAGTAAAGACATTCCAAAACCTGCCAAAAAGACCTAGAGAAAGAAACCTTTCAGCTTTTGGGAAAGGGGTAAATTTATGGGCAAGATCATGCAGTTTTTGAAATAGCAACTGCGTCAAGTCTATTATTATGTTTCAATTGTTGAAAAAGAAATGTCGAATGTTTCAAATGTTGTAAAAAATAAAAAAGAAATGTCTCCAGATCTCCAGTAAATCTGGATTCATGCAGGCTTGCCCAGCTTCCACTAGACAGCCTCTAGCACATCAAGACCATACAGTACAAAAAAACAGAAGGCCCAGGGGGCTTGGGTGGATACAGAGTATTATTGTGCTGCTCCATATGATCACACAGCTAGTGCACAGGCTGTCTGCAAGCCATGTACATAAACAGAAGGTGGGCTGCAGGCAAAGCACACTATTCTCATGGTGACCCTAGAGGTTGCACCTACATTGTAAAATAAGACATGTATCCAAAGATTTGGCAGGTCTCTTCAAGCTCTGAAGCCTAGGATATTGCACAGTGTCAGAGACACGAGAACAGATCAGAGATGGACCCCTAGGGAAATTTCCTTGCCTTTAAAAGGAAGAGGTTCAAACAAACATTTTTCAGATTCCAATCTCCTCCTGTGAAATCCTAGAGCTAAAGAAATCACTGGAAGTTTTGCCACAGACTTCAGGGGAGTGAGGATTTCACCCCTACTGATTTGAAAGCAAGTCCTTAGTGCAACTGGAATACAAACACAAAACCTTGTTATGTCACACTCTGGGCAGACATTTTCCTTCAAGAACTGATAACAATGTGTATTTTTATAATGAAAAATATTTAACAGATTAAACTTTTCTTACAGAAAGAAATGCTTGCAAGTTTATTTTTAAAGAACAAAATGATATCTGAGCTATATTTTAATGAATGAATCTTCAAAGAACCATGTGTTTTGCATACAGACCATGTATACAATATTCCTGATGTTATTGTTATCAGCTCTTGAACAAAAGTTTTAATGTTTGTTTCAACATCCTTCATCTTAAATTTTGCATAAACCAGACCTGTGCTTTCCCTCAATTTTACAGCTCTCTCCTGGGAGCTTCCTAATGTCTGCGTCTGGATTCCTTTTTTTCCTTCAGATGAGAAAGGAATGATTGTCCTGGTATAGGAATGAACTTGGTCTCTCCTGGAAATTGTCCAATGACGCTGCCAGCACGCATGCGGTGGTGATGTATTAGATGTAGACTTTACTGCCTGTCCCTCTTTTCAAGCCCTTCCCAAAATAAAGCATAACTACATTTCAACTAACAATTTAATCTCTTTACACAGCACTAAATATCAGTATGGCAGAACATTAGCGTGTTACAGTTTTTGAATACAAAGTGAAATCTGCATACTGCCTTCAGCTTTGAATTGTTTTTAAGACATTATAGAAAGTACTCCACTTCAAAAATCCTTTAATTCTTTAACTAATCAATAAAAATTGTAGGGGAGAGGAGAAGTTAACTAACCAGTTTTATCTTATTTTTCTGAATGACTTCTTTGTTATCCTTCTGGTACAGCTCCATCTTCCTTTTGGTGTTCTCCAAATCCACATTGTTGGTCAAGTTAAATACTGCATAAATATTAGAAAGACAGAAAGCAAAAATATTAGGTCAGCATGTATAACTGACAAAGAAATACTACTCTTATGTTCTCTATCCCTTCTAGCACCAGATATAAACATCACAATAACAGTATTTAAATATTCCCTGTAAAGCAAAACACAATCTGCTAAATCACTGCAAACTTCAACAGAAGTCAGCAGAGTTCCTTTAGGTTTATGCATCTGTAGATGAAAATTTGAGTCTTGCATCCTATTTTGTGATACTGATGATTCACATTAATAATCATAATATTATTCATAAAACATTGACCTTTTCAAGTAGCAGTAACAGCTACAAACACAGTGATTCCTCCAAAATTAAATTAGACTAAGCACATAGATATTAGACAAGGTTAAGATTATATAATGCACAAAGACTACAGAGACTGTTCAAATTCTCAGGAACACAAAAAATTTTCACATTACTTGATAACTTCAAAAGGCACCAATGTACAATTACCTTTATTATGAGGAATCTGCAGATGCATCCAGATTAATAGGTTAAATGACATTCTTTTGATGTCTCTCGATAGTGACAGACTATATCTCACATAATTATGAGCAAGCAGGATTGGCCAGCAAGCTCCACAGTTTAGCACAACATTCCCAATTATCTACACATGGCACAGAAGATACCTCAAGAAATTGAACAGTTTCTATAATCAACAGCTTGAAAGACGTAGATGGTTTGGACAATTAGTAATTTGATGCAATGCCTGAGCCTTTCACCTCTAGGTCACTGGTTCAATTGTGGGTCAAGTGAATTCCAACTGAAAGCCATTATTACTGGGAAGTCATTTGGTGATCCCAGTCCAGAGTGGATGCTGGGCTCACGCCCATGGCCTTAAAGCTACTGAAGACTGCCAACGTACAGCACTCAAAGCCTCAAAGAGCTTTGTCACATGGCTATAGTAAATTTACAAGAGCTGCAGAGAAATTTTGCACTGCCATTGATAAATCCTTCACAAGAAAACAACAGCATAGTGATTGCACCGTCAAACCCTGAGGAAGGGAAGGACGTTCTAGTGAAAACATCAGCATGGGACTTGGAAGATTTTTGTTCAGTTCTCTCTTCCTAGGTTCTCAAGCGACTAGGGCCAAATGAACCCTGGGCACATGTACCACTGCCAAGTCATTTGTGTAAGTAAGGCTGCTAGAGAGAAACTGAAAGAAGAAGCGTGAATTCTATTGTCACTCATCAGGATAGCACACATCTCAGTTTAGTATAGATTATATCCCTTCTTTCATCCTCTCCACAGGTAACATGGCAGAAATGAGCTTTTAGGAGGGTTTTAGGTAAACCAAACCATGAATAGCCTAGACTGGCAAACCAGCTGAGAGCAGCAACGGCAACAACAAGGGAAAGCAGGGAGCAAATGGGGGCGCTGGGAGAAAACAGGTAAGGTCCAAAATGCTCTGGTTGTGGGATATAGCTCAGTTCTACAAACCCAGCTGTACAGCAGCTCACTACTGCCAAAAAGGGGCAGTCCTGCTCTTATGTCCCTCTTCCCAGGCACAGTTCTCACTCTTTCACTTGCTCGGACTCCAGGACTCCCTGGATGCTTTGCAGTGTCAACAGAAACCCTCCAGTAACCTGAACTGGCTCCACAAAGGGGTCAGGCAAGTGCCAGAGACGGTACAAGGGAAGTAATAAAAGCATACAGATGAGAATAGGAATACTCTCTTTCCATGAGTACTGAACCACCACATCATCTGACTCTTATCAAAAGTATTCAGTCCTTCCTCAAACTGCAACAAAAAGGGCTACACAAGACACAGCTGAAGAAATTCCTAACCTTAAGCAAAAAAAACAAAATGCTGTGTTTATTTTTTTTCCCCTTTTCCAAATAGAGAGCAATATCAAGAGGCTGACAACATCAGCCTGGCTCTTAAATCAGCTGAACTCTTCTACCTCAAGTCCACCATCCTCACTTCAGAAGTAAGATCTGAGATAGAGGCTGGTTTTGTGGTTTAAGTATTCGATTGGGAATCAACACCTGAGTTCAATTTCCAACTTTGCTACTGTTCCTGGGCTGATCACTGGGCCTCTAGACTGGAGGTCTGCCATCAGTAAAAACCAAGAGTAGGGGAATAAAGCTTCCTTTCTCCTATACATCGTCTACTGTATCTCTGTACTATAGCTATATGCAACACCTATCTCCATAGTCTTGACCTCATTTCAGGTGGAACCTCTGGGCACTGCTTTAACCCAAACAAGCCATTCAAAGTCCAACTCCTTGTTTTTTGGAAGTTACCCATTTCAAATGTTTGGTTTTTTTTTTTTTTCCTCTCCAAAAGGCTAACAATATTTTCCAATTTCATATTGCGACAAACATATGCTTTTGCGTTACAGCGTCATTTCCTTAGTAAAACACATTATTTTAGTGTAAATTTTTAGTATTTTAATGGAGATTTGACCTCCAAACTTCCATCCTACAGTTCCCAGCTGACAAGCAGCTTAATATTTGAGTATTATGGCAGAGCAGAATTGTCATGTGAAAATGCTGGCATACAATCAGACCAGGGCTCTGCAATGACAACAGCTGCATAGGAATGTCAGCACTTCCTACAACTTAAATCCACACACCAGCTCTCTGAACTCTTCAATGACAACACAAGAAAGAAATAGCATATGAGACATGCTGTGCTAGCAGGATGCCCAGATGCCACCTTCAGGTGCAAGAGGAGGAGCAAGATGAGATGCCAAATGCCTTTAGGCTCCTGATCTTGGGTATTTCTCTAAAAATAATCCAGCAGTAAGCTGATGATCTAGGTTTTGCAACTATTGCTGCTTGAAACGTTCAGGGGTTTTCTTCTTCCTCCTCAGTAGGGAGGTTTAATAGGTTCAACTATTCACAACTTGGGTTTGTAAAACAAAAACCGTAAGATTTAAAACTCATACTGGGGAAAGTAGGCAAGTTTTAAACATGTGCAGATACTTGCCTTTATTTAGAACTACTTACAAAAGCGGGTTTATTTTGCTATTTGACATAAAGTAACATTTCCATGTTGGAGATATGTTTCTGCATCAATGTTTGATAAATCTTCAGTAGCCCCTGCACAGCCACCTTAAATGCCTACCGCTCTGCTCGCAGCAAGGTGAAAGATGGTTTACTTCCCCTTCTGTTCTCCTGCTGTGGACGGAACCAAACCACAAGTAAAACCCTCTCGACAGCCAGATCTACTCATACCATGCTGATTCTACCCTGTTGGTCCTTATCATACTCTGGCACTTGAGAATATAGTAGGACATGAGCAATCAGAACAATTCATACTTCCAGCACCCTCAAAGGCCAGGGCAGATTTCTCCAATGACTATGAATCAATATTCAATGGGAGAACAACATTATTTTGGTCCTAAGCATCTGCTCCTTAACACTACATTGTCCACATTTCAAGACCTAAAATACTGAAGAGGTACATTTTGTTGCAACAGCATTGAGACCTGGATGTCTCTATATCAACATCAGTGTCAATAGTTTTCCTTTAATAAATGAAAAGGGTATCTTCCCTCCTACAATAAACACCGTAGCAGCAAAACTATGCTCTTTGACATTGCATAGTTATCAGTAGCTAATCAGCCAGCAAAACCATCTTCCAACATATTTTCTAATATATTTTTCATGAGCTTCAAACGCCTTTTCATCAATATTCAGAGAATACACATTCTTGCTATTGTATCCTCACAATTACAGCTGACAAGTCCACAGGCCACTAGTCCACAAAAAGTAATTAAGAGATTATTTCTCTCTCTTCTCCCTTGGCCCCTCCACAAGTTACTTGGCATTTAAAAACCAACAAGTATCAAATCAAAGAACACAGTCAACTAATACTCAACATCTTACCTTTTACATAGCTAGGACTATGCAGTATTTTTTTTATTTGCTCTGCTTTGAGTTTTGCCAGAAATTTATTTTAAATATAATTCTTTCAAATATTCCCTTTCTAAAAAATACACCCAAAAAATTACAAAACTAGAAGAACCAGAAAGAGTTAAAAAAACCTAACTCATATGCTACACCTACCCTGAAAAAATATTGGTATAGATCTGAATATGACTGGCAAAGCAGATGGCTAGTTTGAAAGGGTTTCAAAGAGAAGCCAGACTTATTTTTGCCCATGTTGAAATATAGCATAAGCTGATATAAGAGGCCTGAAACCCTTCAGGGAAAAGAAACAGAAGCTGTTTTGTATGCAACAATTATTTATCTACTTATCCATCTCACATTGGTTGGTTTATAAAATGACTTGCCTTGAGACATCTGTTGAAGTATAACAGGAAGACTATTGTGTTTTTCTGAAACATTTCATTCTGCTTAGGTAAAACTCCCTACTTCTGAAATTCAGCCTCTACTGGGAGACTTTCACTGCTTTTCAAAACAACAACATTCATTATGCAATTTTACAACAAATGGAAAAATATTTCCTACTTATAAGAGAAAAAAGAAAATGAGACACAAATTTTAATTATATGGCATAATAATTTGTCTAGCGACACAGCAGTATGAATGAATGAACGTCACTGCACTGCAGGACTTAAGTCTATCAAAATCTCCCTGTTTTAGTCCGAGACATTGCAAATTTTCTGACACTTCTCCTTCTAGTTCCTTAAGAGACAGTAACATTACCATGTAAAAAATATTTGCTATTCAAGTAGTAGGAACATTTCCTCCCTAGCAAGATAGCAGATGATTACTCTGCTGACCATGTTTGATCTGCATTGCTAGTATGAGCCAGCTGAAAATTTAAGTGTTAGTTTGTTATAAACAATATTCCCCCCACCCTACTACAAACAACTCCTTAGTTATCATCTTCATAAATCACCAGCCAGAGATCAGGAGTGGCAAAAGAGCAACTGCTTTGGGCAGAGCACTATGAAGGGAGACACAACAACATCCTCAGTCTGCCCCGGGAGTCCAAAGCTACTGTGGCACCTTCTGTTGGTACTATCGATGCCTGGTCCCTGTACTTTTAAGAGGCGTAGGACAGGGGTGAGGGAAAGAAAAGATGAGTAGATTTTAACAGGTCCCTTCCAACCAACATTTCTGCAATTATAACAAAATAATTATCAGAAACAAAAGAAAACCCACAGCTAAGCCAGAAAAATATAGTTAGGTATTAATAATTATTTCTGTTTATCCTCAGTTGTCTTTTACAGGGTCAATAATTTTCCAGAAAAATATCTTAGCATAGTAATAAATGATTGAAATCACTCAGCCCTATTGGTCTAAGAAAGACCATTTTGTCTGGAACAGTGTGCTACCAAAATCTTTGTTCAGATGAGATGACTGAAATGGATCTTTCATAAAGCTGCCCAATTTCCAGTTGAGTCATTCCCATTGTCAGGACCAGCAATACCATCCT